>WNWK01001393.1:0-287532 GCA_009830355.1 Cherax destructor
AAACAGAAACGTGTGAATCACTAGTGACTTTGTTCTAGCATGAAACGCGAGTTGCCTGCACCAGTTCTTTAACCAATGTGACCTCTGCAATACAAGATAGCAAATTTCTTGACTTAAAACTTATTCAGTGTTTTACGATAGTTTCAACTTGGAAATAAAGTGATGCAGGGTTTTCTTGTAAATTTTCCTGCTAGGTAAGAGAATAATTTTCCTCACTTCATTACCACTCATTGCAAGACACAGTGATGCAAAAGGAGGCTACGTGACCACGCTCTGGTACTGCATCTGCAATCAATTACTGATCATGCGGAAGCAAACGCCATTTGCCCCTTCTGAGAGGGTTGAGGGGGCTGATACCCCTCTTTCTGGAGAAATTTTCTCCACAATACGTCCCTCACCTGACGCCAGTATATAACCGCCAATCTTCATGCCTGTTCTTCAGACTCTTCACGACTACGGTGCTCTTCACCAACTCCAAGACTGAGGGACTGATTACCTCATCTGTATATAGTTCCAATGATGTCCTTGAATTTGTATTGATAAAGCCACTGGATGACGAAACGTCTACAAGACAAAGAATTATATACATGTTGCACATGTATCTAATTCTTCATCTTGGCTTCATATCAAAAAGTATAAATAACAGCAGTCCTCAGGTTATTCAACTCTATATATCGTTGGTTAGGGCTCATTTAAAATATGCTACACAGTTCTGGTCACCGTATTACAGAATAGATATAAATGAGCTGGAAAACATACAAACAAGGATGACAAAGTTGATACCATATAGAAGAAATCTTTCCTACAAGGATAGACTGAGGGCCCTGAATCTGCACTCTCTAGAAAGGCGTAGAATTAGGGAGTATATGATTGAGGTGTAGAAATGCTAAACAGGAATAAATAAAGAGGATGTAAATAACGTGCTAAAAGTTTCTAACCAAGACAGGACTCACAGCAATGGTTTCAAGTCGGAAAAAAAATAGATTTAGAAAGGCTACAGGAAAGCACTGGTTTGGTAACAGAGTTGTGGATGAGTGGAACAAACTCCCCAATAGCATCATTGAAGCTAAAATGTTATGTAGTTTTAAAAATAGGTTAGACAAATACATGAGTGAGTGTGGGTGGGTGTTAGACTTGAGTTAGACTTGACTGGCTTGGGCCAGTGGGTCTGATGCATTGCTCCCTCTTTCTTAAGTGGAAATTGACTTGGACCTGACTGGTCTTGGCCAGTAGGTGACTTGGACCTGCCTAGCATGGGCCAGTAGGCCTACTGCATTTCTACCTCTTATGTTGTTATACAGAATAGGATAGCAGTACATTTCTGCTGTTTTCAGTTTTCCTGAATAAATATATCTACCTCTCCTCTTTATCCTTTATCCTTCCTTCCTCTACCTCTTCCGTCCATCGTCACTATATCCCTCTCCCTTCCGTTTACATCTGTTCTCCCAGCCATTTTAAGATAAGATAAGATAAGATTTCTTCGGATTTTTAACCCCGGAGGGTTAGCCACCCAGGATAACCCAAGAAAGTCAGTGCGTCATCGAGGACTGTCTGTCTTATTTCCACTGGGGTCCTTAATCTTGTCCCCCAGGATGCGACCCACACCAGTCGACTAACAACCCAGGTACCTATTTGCTGCTAGGTGAACATGACAACAGGTGTAAGGAAACACGTCGAAATGTTTCCACCCGCCGGGAATCGAACCCGGGCCCTCCGTGTGTGAAGCGAGAGCTCAAGCCACCAGACCACCGGGCTTCTCTGTCTCGCTGCCATCTACACTGCTTTTTTATCCTTGCCTCATACACATTGATAATACACGAAACTTCTTAACCTAGATACAAGTAGCTACTGCAGTTATCAGCCTCAGCGTGACCTTCCAAGTCCTCTTATGTCTGTCTTTTTCACGTACCCACATGTACTGGCTCCTTCACTCTCTCTTCCCCCTCTTTCGTCTTTCCTTCCGTTCCCTCCCTCCTTTTCTCCCTCCTTTTCTCCCTCCCTCCCTCCCAACAAACCTAATTATGCCGCGCGTATCATCGCTTGGTAAACATCCTGGGCCACGTTTGCTGTGTGTCCAACTTCACTCCTCCACCCCTAGTCTCACAGCCTCTCTCTCTCATCCCCTGCCTCCCTGCCTCGCTCCATCCCTTCCTTCCTCCTATTTTCCCTTCCTCTCTCCGTCCTTCCCTTCCTCCCTCTCCCTTCTTCCTTGCCTCCCTCCCTGGTTCTATATCAACGTTTAACGTGTAAATATTGAGCAGCGACCCTGGAGAGCGTATCGGATATAGTCATCATCCTTCAACATTAGGATGATTTAGGTCAGGATGTATCATCCTTCAGTAAACATCCCAGGACACGTTTGATGTGAACTGAAGGTTTCTCTCATTTTCTCCATCATTCCTCCCTTCCCTCCCTCACTAAGACATTGGATAACACATGAGCAACACTTGGGTATCTTTATTGAGGAAACGTTTCGCCACACAGTGGCTTCATCAGTCCTATACAAAGAAGAATGGTGAAGATCAGAAGAAGTTTGAGGTAATCAGTCCCTCAGTCTGGAGACGATGTAATCGGTCCATCAATCTTGAAAAGATTGATGGACCGATTACATCGGCTCCAGACTGAGGGACTGATTACCTCAAACTCCTTCTGATCTTCACCACTATTCTTTGTATTGGACTGATGAAGCCACTGTGTGGCGAAACTTTTCCTCAATAAAGACACCCAAGTGTTGCTCATGTGTCTAATTTATCAACAAGTCGTGTACCTCGATAATTTCCATCATCCTAAAATATAAGAGACTTCGATATAAAGCTTAATTAGGTCTTTGTGGAGTTTTATGTAGCGGTGACATCTAGGACTGACTACAGGTTGACCACAGGTGGACTGCAGGTTGACTACAGATAGACTACAGGTTGACTGCAGATAGACTACAGGTTGACTGCAGATAGACTACAGGTTGACTGCAGATAGACTACAGGTTGACTGCAGATAGACTACAGGTTGACTGCAGATAGACTACAGGTTGACAAGTAGTTGTAAGGATATGCCAGCGGAGGCAGTGTGTGCATCAACCTTTGGGCGGTGGTTTAATGCCGCTTGAAGTCTATCTATTACACGAGGGTCATTAAAGCTGCGTGTCACCTGTTCACCACCACTCCAGACTGCTCCCCTAAAGAAGGTATTACAGTCAACTTTCAGCATATTTACACTGGGAGACATACACCTCACAGTGTGTATATATCTCTACACACACACTGTAAACCCATAACAAAGCTATAAGAGACGCCAGAAACAAGGGTTAAACAAGGGTCAAACAAGGGTCAAATTGAACCTCGATGTCATTTATCACCTTTTCTTCAGCCAACAGTTCAAGCAGCAGACCCAGGAGCTAGAGCACTCACCGTGCAAATTCAAACAAGTACAAACACACATGGTGCAGGGAGAGTCACCCAGTAGCGACCAGTGAAGAGGCGGGGCCAGGAGCTATGACTCGACCCCTGCAGCCACAATTAGGTGAGTACAACTAGGTGAGTACACACACACTAGGTGCTGTGAATCGACCCCTGCAACCACAAATAGACAAGTACACACACACAACTAAATCGAATCAGGGGTTACATAGGGATAGGCAGTGGGAGAAAGAGAGAGAGATCAGTCTTTGTTTATGGGCTCCAGGAAGCTGAAGGGGAAACTTAGGAAGCAAGAAGACAAGGGGAGAAAAAAGCGATTGAAAACATCATGAAAGCAATAGGAGAAGATGACATGACCCAGCTGGCAAATTTTCTGAGAATAGGGAGTTTTGCAAGAGGAAGAATCCAGCCAGTCAAAGTGATTTTCAAGGCAGAATTGGCTCAAAACAGGATCCTGCAGGAGAAAGCAAGACTAAGGGATATGTCAGAGTACCGGAGGGTGTATCTCGACCGTGACAGAACACGAGAAGAAAGATACTGAAAGAGAGGGTACAAAGACAAAAGGAGGAAAGAGAGATGGACAGGAGAACCCAGACTCAGGAGGAAGCTCAAATACAATCACCTACAGATGTCCCCCAACCTGGACAACCCCAATGCAATCAAACATTCTAACCCAAAACACACATACCATACTCAATGCTCCCACCCACCTCATTACAAACTCCACCTTCACACCAACCACCCATAGTTCCTCATCAGGTCTCCCACTTTCCTAACCCCAAAGTACCACCCAGACTACGGTGTTTGAAAAGAAGTTGAAAGTTTGGTATACAAATGCAGATGGAATAACAAATAAATGTGAGGAGTGGCATGAAAGAATAAAGGAGACATCCCCAGACATAATAGCACTCACAGAAACGAAACTCACCAGGATAACAGATGCAATCTTTCCACCCGGATATCAAATCCTCAGGAAAGATAGAGGGAGCAGAGGGGAAGGAGGAGTTGCACTGCTCATTAAGAACCGGTGGGGATTTGAGGAAGTGAAAGGAATGGATGGAATGGGCGAAAGGGACTACATAGTAGGAACAATCCAGTCTGAGGGCCATAAGGTGGCAATTGCTGTAATGTACAATCCGCAACAGAACTGCAGGAGGCCAAGAGAAGAATACGACGAGAGCAACAGAGCAATGGTAGACACACTAGCCGAGGTGGCCAGAAGAGCTCACATGGGGAGAGCAAAGTTACTAGTTATGAGTGATTTCAATCACAAGGAGATTGATTGGGAAAACCTGGAGCCCCATGGGGGTCCTGAATCATGGAGAGCCATGATGATGGATGTGGTACTGGAAAACCTCATGCATCAACATGTTAGAGACACTACCAGAGAGAGAGAGGTGAGGATGATCCAGCAAGACTGGACCTAGTATTCACCTTGAGTAGTTCGGACATCGAGGATATCACGTATGAAAGGCCCCTTGGAGCTCGTGATCATTTGGTTCTGTGTTTTGATTATATAGTTGAGCTACAAGTGGAGAGGGGAGCAGGAATAGGAAGGGAAAAACGAAACTATAAAAGGGGGGACTACACAGGCATGAGGAACTTCCTACAAGACGTTCAGTGGGAGAGAGAATTGGCAGGAAAGCCAGTAAAAGAAATGATGGAATACGTGACAACAAAATGCAAAGAGGCAGAGAAGTTTGTTCCCAAGGGAAACAGAAGTAATGAGAAGACCAGAACGAGTACTTGGTTCACCCAAAGGTGTAGGGAGGCAAAAACTAAGTGCAATAGAGAATGGAAAAAGTACAGAAGACAAAGGACCCAGGAAATAAAGTGATAAGCCAAAGAGCCAGAAACGAATATGCACAGGTAAGAAGGGAGGCTCAGCGACAATACGAAAATGACATAGCATCAAAAGTCAAGTCTGACCCGAAGCTGTTGTATAGCCACATTAGGAGGAAAACAACAGTCAAGGACCAGGTAATCAGGCTGTGGAAGGAAGGTGGGGAGTTCACAAGAAACGAACAAGAGGTATGTGAGGAGCTCAACATGAGATTTAAAGAAGTATTTACAGAGGAGACATGAAGGACTCCAGAAATTCAGAATAGGGAGGTATACCAACAAGTGCTGGATGAAATACACACAACCGAGGAGGAGGTGAAGAAGCTGCTATGTGAACTCGATACCTCAAAAGCGGTGGGACCTGACATTTCTCCGTGGGTCCTTAGAGAGGGAGCAGAGATGTTGAGTGTGCCACTAACAAAAATCTTCAACACATCCATTGAAACTGGGCAACTACCTGAGGTGTGGAAGATGGAAAATGTAGTCCCAATTTTTAAGAAAAGAGACAGACACGACCTGTGTCACTGACGTTTATAGTATGCAAAGTCATGGAGAAGATCATCAAGAGGAGAGTCGTGGAGCACCTAGAAAGACACAAGCTTATAAACGACAACCAGCACGTTTTCAGGGAAGGAAAATCCTGTGTCACAAACCTACTGGAGTTTTATGACAAGGTAACAGAAGTAAGACATGAGAGAGAGGGGTGGATAGACTGCATTTTCTTGGACTGCAAGAAGGCGTTCGACACAGTTCCTCACAAGAGGTTAATGCAAAAGTTAGAGGATCAGGCACACGTAACAGGAAAGGCACTGCAATGGATCAGAGAATATCTGACAGGGAGGCAGCAGCGAGTCATGGTACGTGACGAGGTGTCAGAGTGGGCACCTGTGACGAGTGGGGTTCCACAGGGGTAAGTCCTAGGACCTGTACTGTTTTTGGTATATGTGAATGACATAACGGAAGGGATAGACTCAGAAGTGTCCCTGTTTACAGATGATGTGAAGTTAATGAGAAGAATTAAATCAGTCGAGGATCAGGCAGGACTACAAAGAGACCTAGACAGGCTACAAGCCTGGTCCAGTAACTGGCTCCTTGAATTTAACCCTGCCAAATGTAAAGTCATGAAGATCGGGGAAGGGCAAAGAAGACCGCAGAGTATAGTCTAGGTGGCCAAAAACTGCAAACCTCACTCTAGAAAAAAGATCTTGGGGTGAGTATAATACCTAGCACATCTCCTGAGGCACACATCAATCAGATAACTGCTGCAGCATACGGGCGTCTGGCAAACTTAAGAATAGCGTTCCAATACCTCACTAAGGAATCGTTCAAGACTCTGTACACCATATACGTCAGGCCCATACTGGAGTATGCAGCACCAGTTTGGAACCCACACCTGGTCAAGTACGTCAAGAAATTAGAGAAAGTGCAAAGGTTTGCAACAAGACTAGTCCCAGAGCTAAGGGGATTGTCCTACGAAGAAAGGTTAAGGGAAATCGGCCTGACGACACTAGAGGACATGAGGGTTAGGGGAGACATGATAACGACATATAAAATACTGCGAGGAATAGATAAGGTGGACAGAGACAAGATGTTCCAGAGAGGGGACACAGAAAAAAGGGGTCACAATTGGAAGTTGAAGACTCCTATGAGTCAAAGGGATGTTAGGAAGTATTTCTTCAGTCATAGAGTTGTCAGGAAGTGGAATAGCCTAGAAAGTGACGTAGTGGAGGCAGGAACTATACATAGTTTTAAGGGTTTGATAAAGCTCATGGAGCTGGGAGAGAGAGGACCTAGTAGAAGTCAGTGAAGAGGTGGTGCCAGGAGCTATGACTCGACCCCTGCAACCACAAATAGGTGAGTACACACACACACACACACACACACACACACACACACACAGGATGGCAGGGTTGTGAGGGTGAACGGGACTGAAGCTTACTACAGATTACCGTGTTAATCCTGTGTAATTGGAGACTAAACCATGACATGCAGAAGGCGCTGAAGGTGAGGGAGGGGGAGAGAGGGGAGGGCGACGCGAGAGAAGGGAGGGGGAGGGGTAAGAGGGAAGAGGGGAGGAGAAGGGAGGCGCTAGGGAAGGGATAGGATGGGAGAAGCTAGAGGGAAGGTGTGAGGGGAAAGAGGCTGGGGGGCGGGACAAGACTATCCAAGGTCAAGGATAACTGGTCATCAGTGACGGGTTACGTGGTGTCATCTACCTGGTGACGGGTTACCTGGTGTCATCTACCTGGTGACGGGTTACCTGGTGTCATCTACCTGGTGTCGTCTACCTGGTGTCGTCTACCTGGTGACGGGTTACCTGGTGTCATCTACCTGGTGACGGGTTACCTGGTGTCGTGTAATCAGCGCTGCTGTCAACAATGACAGTGATGATGGTGGTTCACCTGTGATGTACCTGTAAACGGTTCCGATAATCATCACCCCTGCGACCCGGTGCCCAGACCAGAACTCCATATTGATGACCTTATCACTCAGACTCCCTGATGGGTACTGCAAACAATCCCGGTCAGAGTCCGGCTGATGAGGAACTTCTCTCAGGGACTTATAAGGATCCCTCTTGAAGACAGTCGGGGCTCTACAGGTAATCCCTCTTATAGTTGAAGGGAGAGAGTCGCGAGAGGCAAATGGAGTATAATGTGATCCTTTGTTGACAACGTTTCGCCCAAATAATGGGCTTTATCAAGTTACCAACAGATGAAGGGATGGCGTTGAAAAACCTTGAGCTCTTTACATTCGAGTTATCTCTTAGAGAAACCATAACACGGGTGGGATTCGAACCCGCGGTCAGTCTCTCTCAAAACTCCAGACCGCGGGTTCGAACCCCACCCGTGGTATGGTTTGTTTGCAATCGTGTCATTACGATTTCGTTATCTCTTAGAGCAAATCTTTCACTTCTGCTTTTCACTGAGGATGATTTTCACAGCCTGTCGTGCCTTTCGCTCTTTAAAAAGAAGAGCTATTCACTGTGGAGATATGTGATGTCACTTTGTTGACTATTACTTTGTGGGTTTGATTTGCTAAAAAAAAGTCGAAGCTTCATCTCCCAACTTCTCCAGCTATTCCTTCTGTACGAATTGTGTCTACTATCACACCACGTTCACACTTGCAAAAGGCTTTCGGAAAATCTGTGCATATTACATTTTGCTCTTCCAGAGCATCCAAAACCTGCTCTAAACCCATGTTGTCCTGGGGTGTGCACATGTTGTGAATGTGTATCTTTAGCAATCTTGCTTCTTTAAACTCTTTAAAAAATTTTGGAAATGTGAGACGTCAGTGCTGCCGGTATTTTTTTTTTTTTTTAGATTGCTTACCCGACACCTTTGTAAGGTAGGGAGGGGTTATATCCGTCAGGTTGAGAGCTTGTCGAATGACGCCTGTTTCTAAGATTCCATCCCCATGGGATATTTAAGACATGTGACAGGGCTTTTGCTTTTGTTTATGACTATGAAGTTGTATGAGCATGGGGCTGGAGGCGGTGTGCATGAGCATATCATCAATTGTTTCCTCAAGGTCACGGTCTGGAAGCGGTGTGCATGAGCATATCATCAATGGTTTCCTCAAGGTCACGGTCTGGAAGCGGTGTGCATGAGATAATCAATGGTTTCCTCAAGGTCACGGTCTGGAAGCGGTGTGCATGAGCATATCATCAATGGTTTCCTCAAGGTCACTTGGGGTCAAAGTTATGTCAGAATACTAGCGGTCTCTCGTGCTGCACTCATGAACAATTCTTCCGTGTTATAATCTTCCGTCTGTTTTTAAACAAAGTATAAATGTGTCTTCAGAATTTCCAGATTTGTATGACTACTACGTGGGAATTACCACACGACATTAATGACATACTACTATATAGAAAGCCCCTTGTCATGCTGAGCATTTCGGGCAAATTAGGTCAGTTTTGTCCCAGGATGCGACCCACACCAGTCGACTAACACCTAGGTACCCATTTTACTGATGGGGAACATAGACAACCGGTGTAAGGAAACACGCACAATGTTTCTACCCTCGCCAGGAATCGAACCCGGACCCTCGCCGTGTGAAGTGAGAGCTTTAGCCACCAGGCCACAGGGCCACCCGTGACATGGTATTTACGTCTATGGGACCATATAAAGAACTAACGTTGGTGGTGATAAAGACTGCGAGAGTACGTAGTCTGACAATGAGTTGACCTCGAGTACAGTGCAGTAAGACAGCCAATGAACACAAGGTTCTAGTGTACGTAACTTGTACATGAATGGTATACAATACCAACAAGATGAAAATTTAGACACGTGTGCAACATCTGGTATCTTCATTGTAGACGTTTCGACATCCAGTGTCTATCAATACAGATTCTAGGACATAATTTCTGTCATATAATTTGTATTGATAAAGACACTGGAGGGCGAAACGTCTACAATAAAGATACCCAGATGTTGCACATGTGTCTTAATTTTCATGAATGTAACTTGATGGAGAACAGTCATTGTGTTCAAAGACACTCGTATTGGTGGTGAAAAAGACAATTGCAGAGATGAACTTTATTGAGACGTTTCGCCTGTGGAATAGGCTTCTTCCTTGACTAAGGAAGTAAATTAGACACATATGCAACACTTGGGTATCTTTATTGAGGAAACGTTTCGCCACACAGTGGCTTCATCAGTCCATACAAAGGAGAATCGTGAAGAACAGGAGGAGTGTGAGGTTGTCAGTCCATCAATCTTGAATAGAATAACAGCATATGAGCAGAGGGAGCTTATATACTGTAGACAGGAGAGGTGCAGCAGTTGTAGGAGGTGTCACATTTGTTCAATGTGGAAGTAGGTCGTGCCCAAGGAATAGGCAAGCGAAGAAATCTCTGCTCATATGCTGTTATTCTATTCAAGATTGATGGACTGACAACATCGACTCAAGATTGAGGGCCTGACAACCTCACACTCCTCCTGTTCTTCACGATTCTCCTTTGTATGGACTGATGAAGCCACTGTGTGGCGAAACGTTTCCTCAATAAAGATACCCAAGTGTTGCATATGTGTCTAATTTACCAACTCGTCGGTTCTCTGAACCATTCATTCACACTTGACTAAGGAAGCCTGTTCCACAGGCGAAACGTCTCAATTAAATTCCCCTCTGCTATTATGTATCTTTCACCACTTATCATTTGTCGCCACCTGTATCATTCTCCATATGTACCACGAACATACATTGGTCTTCACATGAACAACGTACGTTCACACAGCTCCAACAAAGTACGTTCACACAGCTCCAACAAAGTACGTTCACACAGCTCCAACGATACAAAACCAACTGCACGGAAGTTTTGTGATACAAACACTCGTCAGCGAAAGGAGTCTCAAGATGCTGTTAGGTCAGGATGGGGATTACACGACTAGAACCTGACGAGACTGTTAGGAGAGAGAGCTTAGCGACCAAACACTGGCCAGTTCACATTTTAGGTGTGGAATGGGAGACAATGTAAAACAGCAGTTATGTGAAGGATACCTGAAGGATGCTCCTGAGGGTCAATGATTCCACTGCCGGTCACAGACCAGGCCTCCTGATGGCTCAAGGCCTCATCAACCACGATGTTAATGTTGGCCGCACGCTTGTTCTAGTACTCAATGTCAATTACAAGAATGAGAAACAAAAGTGAGCCGAGTACTGTGCCTTGAGGGGATAAACAAATCTGTAACCCCAAGAATAAATTCTGCCCACCAACCAGGGAGAGTACAGTCAGCGATCACCTGGGAGGCGGGTCAGGGTTCACGCTTTCATGAAACCCGAATTGCCCACTGAAAGATAAGTACAGAACGGAATGTCTAAGACAGCTTACCTCTGATATACCTTTGACTGGTTTCCAGAACTTTATTAATGCAGCATCCCGGCCCCAGGCCAGGCTTGTACGGCTACAAAATTCCGCACATATTCATTGAAAACATCCACAGAACAAAAAATCTAAAGGAGACACACAAATCAAAAGCAGACACACAAATCAAAAGCAGACACACAAATCAAAAGCAGACACACAAATCAAAAGCAGACACACAAATCAAAAGCAGACACACAAATCAAAAGCAGACACACAAATCAAAAGCAGACACACAAATCAAAAGCAGACACACAAATCAAAAGCAGACATACAAATCAAAAGCACACACACAAAGATCCAGCAATCAGCGAGGTCAAAAGCTCAGTGCCCCAAGGCACTGTCCTGGCACCTCTGCTGTTTCTCATCCTCATAGCAGACATAGATAAAAACACCCAGCACACTTTTGTATCATCATTTGCAGATGACACTAAAATAAGCATGAAAGTCACTACGGTAGAGGACACTGAAAAATTACAGGAGGACATAAGCAGGGTCTTCCAATGGGCAGTGGAGAACAACATGACGTTCAATGGTGATAAGTTTCAGCTGCTTAGGTATGGAAAAAATGAAGAACTCAAAAGGAACACTATATACAAAACGCAAGAGGGTCACCACATAGAACGAAAGGAACACGTAAAGGACTTGGGAATAATTATGTCTGCTGATCTGTCGTTTAAAGACCATAACAAGACAAAGATCACAACAGCCAGGAAGATGACGGGGTGGGTATTGAGAACTTTCAAAACAAGGGAAATAATGCCGATGGTGACACTATTCAAATCGCTAGTGCTCCCTCACTTAGAATACTGCTCAGTGCTGACGGCCCCGTTCAGGGCAGGAGAAATAGCAGAGCTGGAACAAATCCAGAGATCGTTTACGGCTCACATTGAGCCATTGAAACATCTAAATTATTGGGAACGCCTTCAAGTCTTGAACATGTACTCATTGGAGCGGAGGAGAGAGAGATACATGATAATATATACATGGAAAGTACTTGAGGGCCTGGTCCCAAATCTGCACACTGCCATAACAACATACTGGAGTGAGAGATATGGAAGAAAGTGTAAAATAAACCCAGTGAGGAGCAGGGGTGCGGTGGGGACAATACGGGGTCCCAGACTATTCAACATCTTACCAGAAGATATCCGAAACATCGCTGGAACCAGTGTAGAAGCCTTCAAGAGGAAACTGGACAAATATCTTCACCAGGTGCCAGATCAACCAGGCTGTGATGGATATGTGGGGCAGCGGGCCTCCAGCAGCAACAGCCTGGTTGACCAGGCAAGCACCAGACGAGCCTGGCCCATGGCCGGGCTCAGAGAGTAGATACTCTCGAAACTCTTCAAAGGTATATCAAAGGTAAGGTATACACAAATCAAAATCAGACATACAAATCAAAAGCAGACATACAAATCAAAAACAGACACACAAATCAAAAGCAGAAACACAAATCAAAAGCAGACACATGCACATCAATATCAGACGAGAACCGACTGAGCCACAGATCAGTGACAATAACTTTTAAGCTGAACGAGACGTGTCTAGCAACTTCCAAGACGGAGTTCAAGGAGACGTTAGGTGATGGAATCTAGATGGCAGGGTCTTCCTCCCTCCCCATATCCCACTACTCCCCACTTCCCTCTCTCCCAGTTGTCTTACACCCTCAGCAGCGTCAATCACACCCTGCTGAGACGTCATTACACACTAGGCTGGACCAATTAGAGAGGTGGCCCCTCAAAGAAAAAACAATAAAAGAAAACGAAGCTGAAGAGAAAGATCTTCACGTGAGTTTAATTTCCCCTAAAAAAAATTAATTTTAAAAGAAAACTTTGGACGACATTTCGCCCCTGTCCTGAACCATCATCAACTCACACCCTAGCAAGAAAATGTGAAGAAAATCAGAACACGTTGATAAAGCAGCAAGGTAAAGAATTTATTCACGAGAAGTTAGGTGGGTAGAGGCCTTCTGGCACAGCAAGAGCCAGTATTAATATCCACAGATTATTATTTATGTTGTAACCTGGCAGGAAACATCCACAGGTTACTACCTATGTTGTAACCTGGCAGGAAACATCCACAGATTACTACCTATGTTGTAACCTGGCAGGAAACATCCACAGATTACTACCTATGTTGTAACCTGGCAGGAAACATCCACAGATTACTACCTATGTTGTAACCTGGCAGGAAACATCCACAGATTACTACCTATATTGTAACCTGGCAGGAAACATCCACAGATTACTACCTATGTTGTAACCTGGCAGGAAACATCCACTGGTTACTACCTATGTTGTAACCTGACAGAAAACATCCACTGGTTACTACCTATGTTGTAACCTGGCAGGAAACATCCACTGGTTACTACCTATGTTGTAACCTGGCAGGAAACATCCACAGATTACTACCTATGTTGTAACCTGGCAGGAAACATCCACAGATTACTACCTATGTTGTAACCTGGCAGGAAACATCCACAGGTTACTACCTATGTTGTAACCTGGCAGGAAACATCCACAGATTACTACCTATGTTGTAACCTGGCAGGAAACATCCACAGATTACTACCTATGTTGTAACCTGGCAGGAAACATCCACAGATTACTACCTATGTTGTAACCTGGCAGGAAACATCCACAGATTACTACCTATGTTGTAACCTGGCAGGAAACATCCACAGATTACTACCTATGTTGTAACCTGGCAGGAAACATCCACATATTACTACCTATGTTGTAACCTGGCAGGAAACATCCACAGATTACTACCTATGTTGTAACCTGGCAGGAAACATCCACAGATTACTACCTATGTTGTAACCTGGCAGGAAACATCCACAGATTACTACCTATGTTGTAACCTGGCAGGAAACATCCACTGGTTACTACCTATGTTGTAACCTGACAGAAAACATCCACTGGTTACTACCTATGTTGTAACCTGGCAGGAAACATCCACTGGTTACTACCTATGCTGTAACCTGGCAGGAAACATCCACTGGTTACTACCTATGTTGTAACCTGGCAGGAAACATCCACTGGTTACTACCTATGTTGTAACCTGGCAGGAAACATCCACTGGTTACTACCTATGTTGTAACCTGGCAGAAAACATCCACTGGTTACTACCTATGTTGTAACCTGGCAGGAAACATCCACAGATTACTACCTATGTTGTAACCTGCCACCAAACATCCATAAATTGCCATCTGTCATTAAACATCGCCATGTTTCCATCACATGCCATTTTACTTGGGGCAGGATCGAATAATTTAATTCAATAACAATAATAATAATATTAATAATAGAAACAATAATAATGACTGGCATTATACAAATGACTAATGAGGTATATTTATAAACAGATTCCTATTCAGAGTTACTATCATGTTTCAAAATCAGATTCAATCAGTTTATTGTCCAGATTGTACAGGTGCATATTATTATACATTGTACCAGGAGTCGTGTTGTTCACACTGGTGGAGAACACACAGCATCACATGGAACCTTGTGTGGTTCACACCAGTGCTGAGCACACAGCATCACATGGAACCTCGTGTGGTTCACACCAGTGCTGGCCACGCAGCATCACATGGAACACTCTTGTGGTTCACACCAGTATTGAACACATGGCACCCTCAGTGAACTCGACAATAAGATCATTTCTCACATAATACACTCTCATTTCACCCAGCATTCCCTTGCATTTTCCCTTGTATTTCACGTCATCTCATGGACGAATGACAACTTATGCACTTATGACATCTTTATTGGATCCATTTCGGTCCTGGGACCTTCGGTCGCTCCAAATGTTATACTGTGTTCTATCAATCTCTTGTGTCACTTGGAGTGACTGACTTCCTAAGACCCAGACATGTCCTATAAAGATGTCTTAAATGTACGAACTTGTGTCCTGTCATTGGTAATTATACCTTGTACTACTCGTATACCATCTCTTACCTACATTAATACCATCTCTTACCCACATCAATACCATCTCTTACCCACATTAATATCATCACTTACCCACATCAATACCAACTCTTACCCACATAAATGCCATCTCTTCCCACATCAATACCAACTCTTACCCACATCAGTACCATGTCTTACCCACATTAATACCAACTCTTACCCACATCAATACCATCTCTTACCCACATCAATACCAACTCTTCCCACATCAATACCAACTCTTACCCACATCAGTACCATCTCTTACCCACATCAATACCAACTCTTACCCACATCAATACCATCTCTTCCCACATCAATACCAACTCTTACCCACATCAATACCAGCTCTTACTCACATCAATACCATCTCTTCCCACATCAATACCAACTCTTACCCACATCAATACCATCTCTTCCCACATCAATACCATCTCTTACCCACATCAATACCATCTCTTCCCACATCAATATCAACTCTTACCCACATCAATACCATCTCTTCTCACATCTATACCATCTCTTCCCACATCAATACCAACTCTTACCCACATCAATACCATCTCTTCCCACATCAATACCAGCTCTTACCCACATCAATACCATCTCTTACCCACATCAATACCATCTCTTCCCACATCAATACCAACTCTTACCCACATCAATACCATCTCTTCCCACATCAATACCAACTCTTACCCACATCAATACCATCTCTTACCCACATCAATACCAACTCTTACCCACATCAATACCATCTCTTCCCACATCAATACCAACTCTTACCCACATCAATACCATCTCTTCCCACATCAATACCAACTCTTACCCAAATCAATAACATCTCTTCCCACATCAATACCAACTCTTACCCACATCAATACCATCTCTTACCCACATCAATACCATCTCTTACCCACATCAATACCATCTCTTACCCACATCAATACCATCTCTTACCCACATCAATACCATCTCTTACCCACATCAATACCATCTCTTACCCACATCAATACCATCTCTTACCCACATCAATACCATCTCTTACCCACATCAATACCAACTCTTACCTACATCAATACCATCTCTTCCCACATCAATACCAGCTCTTACCCACATCAATACCAACTCTTACCCACATCAATACCATCTCTTCCCACATCAATACCATCTCTTACCCACATTAATACCAACTCTTACCCACATCAATACCATCTCTTACCCACATCAATACCATCTCTTACCCACATCAATACCAACTCTTCCCACATCAATACCAACTCTTCCCACATCAATACCATCTCTTACCCACATCAATACCAACTCTTACCCACATCAATACCATCTCTTACCCACATCAATACCATCTCTTACCCACATCAATACCATCTCTTACCCACATCAATACCATCTTTACCACATCAATACCATCTACCCACATCAATACCATCTCTTACCCACATCAATACCAACTCTTACCCACATCAATACCATCTCTTACCCACATCAATACCAACTCTTACCCACATCAATACCAACTCTTACCCACATCAATACCAACTCTTACCCACATCAATACCAACTCTTACCCACATCAATACCAACTCTTACCCACATCAATACCAACTCTTACCCACATCAATACCATCTCTTACCCACATCAATACCAACTCTTACCCACATCAATACCAACTCTTACCCACATCAATACCAACTCTTACCCACATCAATACCACTCTTACCCACATCAATACCAACTCTTACCCACATCAATACCAACTCTTACCCACATCAATACCAACTCTTACCCACATCAATACCAACTCTTACCCACATCAATACCAACTCTTACCCACATCAATACCAACTCTTACCCACATCAATACCATCTCTTACCCACATCAATACCAACTCTTACCCACATCAATACCATCTCTTACCCACATCAATACCATCTCTTACCCACATCAATACCATCTCTTACCCACATCAATACCATCTCTTACCCACATCAATACCACTCTACTCTACCACACATCAATACCATCTCTTACCCACATCAATACCAACTCTTACCCACATCAATACCATCTCTTACCCACATCAATACCAACTCTTACCCACATCAATACCATCTCTTACCCACATCAATACCAACTCTTACCCACATCAATACCATCTCTTACCCACATCAATACCATCTCTTACCCACATCAATACCATCTCTTACCCACATCAATACCATCTCTTACCCACATCAATACCATCTCTTACCCACATCAATACCAACTCTTACCCACATCAATACCATCTCTTACCCACATCAATACCATCTCTTACCCACATCAATACCAACTCTTACCCACATCAATACCATCTCTTACCCACATGTGACGATAAACTTCCTGGTATTTCCTCCAGTCTCAACTTGAACTTAGTGACTAACATTTCTTAAGTCCCACAAAAACATTACCCACTGACATACTTAACCGTACTACAAGACCAGAGGTCCAGAAGATTAAATTCGCTCATAAGGACCTTAATACTGAATTCTAAGACCACTGTGCCTTCGAGGGAATTAAATATTTTTTTTGAAAGCTAACTCAATCATTTAGCAAGAATCTTGTAACTAAATTTTGAAGACTTGGAATATTCATGAGCACTTCTACCTATATTCTCTTAGATATGCTCACCTATATGCTGTTAGATATACTCACCTATACGCTGTTACATATGCTTACGTATAGGCTGTAGATAGGCTCATTATTAGCTAATTCAAGTTAATGTCTTTAGGTAAGACTCCGAGAACATATAAGTGGAGATTGTTAGATATATACACTGGTGAAGGTTGCCAGGTACACCCATGTGCAGGTTGCCAGGTACACCCATGTGCAGGTTGCCAGGTACACCCATGTGCAGGTTGCCAGGTACACCCATGTGAAGGTTGCCAGGTACACCCATGTGAAGGTTGCCAGGTACACCCATGTGCAGGTTGCCAGGTACACCCATGTGCAGGTTGCCAGGTACACCCATGTGAAGGTTGCCAGGTACACCCATGTGCAGGTTGCCAGGTACACCCATGTGAAGGTTGCCAGGTACACCCATGTGAAGGTTGCCAGGTACACCCATGTGCAGGTTGCCAGGTACACCCATGTGAAGGTTGCCAGGTACACCCATGTGCAGGTTGCCAGGTACACCAATGTGCAGGTTGCCAGGTACACCCATGTGCAGGTTGCCAGGTACATCCATGTGCAGGTTGCCAGGTACACCCATGTGCAGGTTGCCAGGTACACCCATGTGCAGGTTGCCAGGTACACCCATGTGCAGGTTGCCAGGTACACCCATGTGAAGGTTGCCAGGTACACCCATGTGAAGGTTGCCAGGTACACCCATGTGCAGGTTGCCAGGTACACCCATGTGAAGGTTGCCAGGTACACCCATGTGAAGGTTGCCAGGTACACCCATGTGCAGGTTGCCAGGTACACCCATGTGAAGGTTGCCAGGTACACCCATGTGCAGGTTGCCAGGTACACCCATGTGCAGGTTGCCAGGTACACCCATGTGAAGGTTGCCAGGTACACCCATGTGAAGGTTGCCAGGTACACCCATGTGCAGGTTGCCAGGTACACCCATGTGAAGGTTGCCAGGTACACCCATGTGCAGGTTGCCAGGTACACCCATGTGAAGGTTGCCAGGTACACCCATGTGCAGGTTGCCAGGTACACCCATGTGCAGGTTGCCAGGTACACCCATGTGCAGGTTGCCAGGTACACCCATGTGCAGGTTGCCAGGTACACCAATGTGCAGGTTGCCAGGTACACCCATGTGCAGGTTGCCAGGTACACCCATGTGCAGGTTGCCAGGTACACCAATGTGCAGGTTGCCAGGTACACCCATGTGCAGGTTGCCAGGTACACCCATGTGCGGGTTGCCAGGTACACCCATGTGCAGGTTGCCAGGTACACCCATGTGCAGGTTGCCAGGTACACCCATGTGCAGGTTGCCAGGTACACCCATGTGCGGGTTGCCAGGTACACCCATGTGACGGTTGCCAGGTACACCCATGTGCAGGTTGCCAGGTACACCCATGTGCAGGTTGCCAGGTACACCCATGTGCAGGTTGCCAGGTACACCCATGTGCAGGTTGCCAGGTACACCCATGTGCAGGTTGCCAGGTACACCCATGTGCAGGTTGCCAAGTACACCCATGTGCGGGTTGCCAGGTACACCCATGTGCAGGTTGCCAGGTACACCCATGTGCAGGTTGCCAGGTGCACCCATGTGCAGGTTGCCAGGTACACCTATGTGAAGGTTGCCAGGTACACCCATGTGCAGGTTGCCAGGTACACCCATGTGCAGGTTGCCAGGTACACCCATGTGCAGGTTGCCAGGTACACCCATGTGCAGGTTGCCAGGTACACCCATGTGTAGGTTGCCAGGTACACCCATGTGCAGGTTGCCAGGTACACCCATGTGCAGGTTGCCAGGTACACCCATGTGCAGGTTGCCAGGTACACCCATGTGCGGGTTGCCAGGTACACCCATGTGCAGGTTGCCAGGTACACCCATGTGCAGGTTGCCAGGTACACCCATGTGCAGGTTACCGGGTGGATCCACGTGCAATTTCGTGCAGGTTCCAATGTATATCCACCTGCAGAATGGAGTTGAGCTTACCAACAATACACAAAGTAAACCAAGGTACACTCACCTACAGACCACTAGGTGCATTCATCTGCAGGCTGCCAACTTACCACTGCAAGGGGGGAACACCACCACTCACCTGCAGGCTGCCAACTTACCACTGCAAGGGGGGAACACCACCACTCACCTGCAGGCTGCCAACTTACCACTGCAAGGGAAGAACAGCACCACTCACCTGCAGGCTGCCAACTTACCACTGCAAGGGGGGAACACCACCACTCACCTGCAGGCTGCAAACTTACCACTGCAAGGGGGGAACACCACCACTCACCTGCAGGCTGCCAACTTACCACTGCAAGGTGGGACCACCAATACTCACCTGGGGAGAGGGAACAAAATCCACGTCAGTCTTTATTAACAGCGTTCATTCGTAGTCTTTATTAGTAGACTTTAATAGATGAATGCAAGCACCAGCCACTTAGTCTATTTGAACCACTACAAAACACAAAAATAAGTAAGCCAGGGAAAGCAGGGGAAGGGGGTGATACATTACTTCCTGGGAAGTTGGATCACAGGGATAACTGGAGGAAGGGGAGGAAAATGGACTCACCTGGTCGCACCTATCTAGTCATACTCATCCAATTATATTCAGCTCATTGTTACAGCGTAATGGAATTACTGGATGAGTGCGTCCAGAAGATACCTAATCTTCGCCCAGATATCTTGAAAATTATCATATTACGATTTATGAGACTGATGGGCGACCTTCACGGGTCTCAGACTTTTTATTCTTCAACTATGTATTCGACTGATGAGGCCTGCAGCGCAGGCGAAACATTTCATCAATAAAGATACCTAATCAAGGAATGGGTGGGGGGTTTGAACTCATTTGAAGCGAGTCCTAAAACTCACAGGTCAGTGCGTTAACCCCTCGGCCAACTGGCCAGGGGGTTTTACGACTCACTCGCCATGAGTTCAAACCCCACCCGTTCCACTATTTGTTTGCAATCGTGTTATTATGATTTCATGAGTAAAGAGACCTAAGTGATGCACAAGGATCTTACTCATCAACTTCTTGAAATGGCTGTGAGAGTTCAAGACTGGATACCATCAACTCACACTGAATTACCTGCCCTGAACTTGGGTACTGAGGCCGTAAAAGAAAACAAGGATAGTTTCAGCTGTTTTTTCCAACTCTCGAAGCTTCACTTCATCGTAGTTAAAATAATACCATAAAAATCACAATATCATTAAAGTGTGTGTGGGAGGCAGCTTCTCATGTCGACACAGCAGGAGAGATGAGAAAGACAACTGATGAATAACATGAACAGAAGAACAAAATATTGGCTACAAGTATCATTACACTAATAGCATACAAGATGAGGAATTAAGACACATGTGAGGGACTGACTACCTCATCTACTGTCTTCGTATATAATCTTTGCATTTGACTGAAAAAGCCACTGGTTGGAGAAAAGTCTTCAACTACACAACGATTCTCAGGTGTCTCACATGTGTAATTCTTCACAGAGTGAAGGCTGGAGAGACATTGCAACAGATGAAAAGAAAATATTTAATAACATCACGACCATTGACCTGCAGGTAATATCACAATTATATCAGCAATTACATTAATTAATCTTCAATTAAGTTAATTATTATAATTGACGAAATGAGCAGTAAACTACGCCAAACACAGGGGTTCTTCAAACACATGCGAGTAATATTCTAACAAGTCAGCAATATTCTAACACAAGCTAGTAATATTTTAACAAGCTAGTAATATTTTAACAAGCTAGTAATATTTTAACAAGCTAGTATTATTCTAACACTAGTCAGTAATATTCTAACACTAGTCAGTAATATTCTAACACTAGTCAGTAATATTCTAACACTAGTCAGTAATATTCTAACACTAGTCAGTAATATTCTAACACTAGTCAGTAATATTCTAACACTAGTCAGTAATATTCTAACACTAGTCAGTAATATTCTAACACTAGTCAGTAATATTCTAACACTAGTCAGTAATATTCTAACACTAGTCAGTAATCTAACACTAGTCAGTAATATTCTAACACTAGTCAGTAATATTCTAACACTAGTCAGTAATATTCTAACACTAGTCAGTAATATTCTAACACTAGTCAGTAATATTCTAACACTAGTCAGTAATATTCTAACACTAGTCAGTAATATTCTAACACTAGTCAGTAATATTCTAACACTAGTCAGTAATATTCTAACACTAGTCAGTAATATTCTAACACTAGTCAGTAATATTCTAACACTAGTCAGTGATATTCTAACACTAGTCAGTGATATTCTAACACTAGTCAGTGATATTCTAACACTAGTCAGTGATATTCTAACACTAGTCAGTGATATTCTAACACTAGTCAGTGATATTCTAACACTAGTCAGTGATATTCTAACACTAGTCAGTGATATTCTAACACTAGTCAGTGATATTCTAACACTAGTCAGTGATATTCTAACACTAGTCAGTGATATTCTAACACTAGTCAGTGATATTCTAACACTAGTCAGTGATATTCTAACACTAGTCAGTGATATTCTAACACTAGTCAGTGATATTCTAACACTAGTCAGTGATATTCTAACACTAGTCAGTGATATTCTAACACTAGTCAGTGATATTCTAACACTAGTCAGTGATATTCTAACACTAGTCAGTGATATTCTAACACTAGTCAGTGATATTCTAACACTAGTCAGTGATATTCTAACACTAGTCAGTGATATTCTAACACTAGTCAGTGATATTCTAACACTAGTCAGTGATATTCTAACACTAGTCAGTGATATTCTAACAAGTCAGTGATATTCTAACAAGTCAGTGATATTCTAACAAGTCAGTGATATTCTAACAAGTCAGTGATATTCTAACAAGTCAGTGATATTCTAACAAGTCAGTAATATTCTAACAAGTCAGTAATATTCTAACAAGTCAGTAATATTCTAACAAGTCAGTAATATTCTAACAAGTCAGTAATATTCTAACAAGTCAGTGATATTTTAACAAGTCAGTGATATTCTAACAAGTCAGTGATATTCTAACAAGTCAGTGATATTCTAACAAGTCAGTGATATTCTAACAAGTCAGTGATATTCTAACAAGTCAGTGATATTCTAACAAGTCAGTAATATTTTAACAAGTCAGTGATATTCTAACAAGTCAGTGATATTCTAACAAGTCAGTAATATTTTTACAAGTCAGTAATATTCTAACAAGTCAGTAATATTCTAACAAGTCAGTAATATTCTAACAAGTCAGTAATATTCTAACAAGTCAGTAATATTCTAACAAGTCAGTAATATTCAAACAAGTCAGTAATATTCTAACAAGTCAGTAATATTCAAACAAGGGCTGAAAATATTATAAAAAAGGAGATCTGTGTTATGATGTGTGTGTGTGTGTGTGTGTACTTACTCACTGATTTATGTTTGCGGGGGTCGATATCTAGCTCCTGGCCCAGGATCTCTATATGAGAATGGCGAATCTTTAGGCTAATATAAATTAAGTCTTGCAGTGGGCCTCGGATAACAAGATGTTTAACGACAAGTTTTGGTTGTTCCGCTTTGGCATAATTGAGAAAATAAAGACTGGACCACCGGAAGCTTGGCCGCAGGGGCGCTGACCCCCGGAGGCATGATTTAGGTGCTTCTCGCTCTCTGATACTTGCAGCTTCACAGGGATCACAACAGTGTTGCAGCCGCAAGGAAAATGATAGTTTGGATAAGTAAAACATTTAAAACAGCAGATGGCAAACCGAATGGTGATTCTTAGGAGACGTATTCTCTCCAGGCTACAATACTGGTGTATATCAACCAAATCTTCAAATGGGTCACTCAAAACAATATGAAGTTCAACGAGGAGAAATTTCAACTACTCAGATATGGAAAACTTGAGGAAATAAAAAATGTATCAAGGTATACGACAAATTCTAACCATACAATAGAGCGAAAAAGAAATGTGAAGGACTTGGGAGTGATAATGTCAGAGGACCTCTCCTTTAAAGACCACAACAATGTATCTACCTCATCGGCTAGGAAAATGACAGGATGTATAACGAGAACCTTCAAAACTAGGGACGCCAAGCCCATGATGACACTCTTCAAATCACTTGTTCTCTCTAGGCTGGAATACTGCTGTACACTAACAGCCCCCTTCAAGGCTGGCGACATTGCAGACCTGGAGAGTGTACAAAGAACTTTCACAGCACACATAAGTACGATAAAGCACCTAAATTACTGGGAACGGTTGAAGGTCCTTGATCTGTATTCCCTGGAACGCAGGCGACAGAGATACATGATAATATACACTTGGAAGGTCCTGGAGGGATTGGTACCAAACCTGCACACGAAAATTACTCCCTATGAAAGCAAAAGACTCGGCAGGAGATGCAACATTCCCCCGAGACAACACCATAAGTGTCCGGGGCCCAAGACTGTTCAACTGCCTCCCAGCATACATTAGGGGGATTACCAATAGACCCCTGGCTGTCTACAAGAAGGCACTGGACAGGCACCTAAAGTCAGTAACTGACCAACCGGGCTGTGGTTTGTACGTCAGTTTGCGTGCGGCCAGCAGTAACAGCCTGGTTGATCAGACCCTGATCCACCATGAGGCCTGGTCTCAGACCTGGCCGCGGGGGCGTTGACCCCCGAAACCCTCTCCAGGTAAACTCCAGGTATACGAACGGCCGCCTTCAAGACAGGAGAATTTGCAGGACTGGAAGACGAACACAAAACTTCACTGCTTGTACAAATTTAGTCAAGTACCTGAATTACAGGAAACGCTTGAAATTCGTCGACCTGCTCTCGTTGAGACGTAGGCGAGAAAGGTACATCATAATCTACACCTGAAACATTCCGGAGGAATTGATCCCAAACCTGCACACTGAAATCCATCCATTAGAAAGCAAGAGGCTTAGCAGACGGTGCAAAATACCCCCCAATTAAAAGCGATGATGACGCTGAGAACTCAGTAAATATAAGGGGACGGAGATTCAACACACTTCTATGGTATGCAAGGTGACTTACCAACACACCTCTAACTCTCGCCACTAGACAAATGTAATAAAACCCTCATGTCAATTCCTGATCAGTCGGGCTGTGGTTACGTTGGACGGCGTGCAGGTACGTACCAGCAGCTCTGGGACCGCGCCGCGGGGGGCGCTAACCCCCGAAATCGACTCTAGGCAGACATTCTCATCAGTTCTACTAAGAGTTAACATTCTAACAAGCACGAGCCACACTCTAACAAGAGCTAATAACGCACTAATAAGAGAACACATTAATAACGCAGTGTGGACCCAGCGGCGTTGCCTTTGTCACTACCGCTCTTGTAATTGAAAAAATTAAAAAAAAAATCCCGGTAATGTGACGGTGCTACAAAACGAATTTAATAATAATTCCCTTAATTATACGCTAATATAATCGCGGGATTCCATGGTATATTTTTTTTCCTTTTACGGGCCAAATACCATAGTGAATTATTAAAATTATCCAGACATTAGCTGCCACCCACCACCCAGGCAACGCAGCTGCCACCCACCACCCAGGCAACGCAGCTGCCACCCACCACCCAGGCAACGCAGCTGCCACCCACCACCCAGGCAACGCTGCACGAACCACCGGGAAAACGCAGCTAACACAAAGCAAAAAAATCAACTATTTTTTTTCTAAGAAGAATTTCCCAACAAATAAAGGTATGCAATACTTCCTGAGTTTTGTATTTAAGTATGCGGTGTTGTATGAGTATCATGGTATATGTATGTTAATGTTATGTTCCTGTTTGTATAATTATAAACATTTATTATTTCCAATTTTTTTTATCAATATAATTTAGACCATCATCGTGTACTGTTAGCCCCGTTCTATGATAGTTACATGGAGGGAACAACGACCAGCTATGATAGTTACATAGTGGGAACAACGACCAGCTATGATAGGTACATGGTGGGAACAACGACCAGCTATGATAGGTACATGGTGGGAACAACGACCAGCTATGATAGTTACATAGTGGGAACAACGACCAGCTATGATAGTTACATGGTGGGAACAACGACCAGCTATGATAGGTACATGGTGGGAACAACGACCAGCTATGATAGTTACATGGTGGGAACAACGACCAGCTATGATAGTTACATGGTGGGAACAACGACCAGCTATGATAGTTACATAGTGGGAACAACGACCAGCTATGATAGTTACATGGTGGGAACAACGACCAGCTATGATAGGTACATGGTGGGAACAACGACCAGCTATGATAGGTACATGGTGGGAACAACGACCAGCTATGATAGTTACATAAGTTAGGGAACAACGACCAGCTATGATAGTTACATAGTGGGAACAACGACCAGCTATGATAGGTACATGGTGGGAACAACGACCAGCTATGATAGTTACATGGAGGGAACAACGACCAGCTATGATAGTTACATGGTGGGAACAACGACCAGCTATGATAGTTACATGGTGGGAACAACGACCAGCTATGATAGGTACATGGTGGGAACAACGACCAGCTATGATAGTTACATAGTGGGAACAACGACCAGCTATGATAGTTACATGGTGGGAACAACGACCAGCTATGATAGGTACATGGTGGGAACAACGACCAGCTATGATAGTTACATAGTGGGAACAACGACCAGCTATGATAGTTACATGGTGGGAACAACGACCAGCTATGATAGGTACATGGTGGGAACAACGACCAGCTATGATAGTTACATAGTGGGAACAACGACCAGCTATGCTTCCATCACACACACTATGGATGTCACAGGTGAGGTACTGGAATCTGTCAGTCTGAGCTGGGAGACTTCGATGCGACCCTCCCGGAGAGGATTCAACTAAGTGACTAAGACATTCACAGAACACAACACCCTCAGAAGCATCGTTACAACAGATCCGTACTCACTACTGCTTGACAATTACCATCTCTCTGGATGGCCTATCTCACACTCTGAAGGAACAGAATGTATTAAGATACAATCACTGCTACAATCACATATTGAGTGTAAATTACTGTTGTCATAACCAGCCTGACTATCACATCATTAAATCAGGCTGAACATTACTAAACCAACTTGCTGCAATGTGATACAAACACAATGAAATATATATATATATTTTTCGTTAGATTCAGAATGATTTTTGCGAAATTATTGCATACACAAATTTTCGCTTGCCCTATTCGGCTGCTATTTAAGCCAAAATCGTAAGTTTTACTTATTTGGCAAGACACACACACACAATATATATATATATATATATATATATATATATATATATATATATATATATATATATATATATATATTATTAACCACGAACGAGTAGTATTGATCAATAACAACACTGCACTAGCCAAGGAGCCGAACCCATGCTGCTTTGGCTCGCCACATGGTGAGCGAAAACTCATGACGCCTTAGTCCACAGGATCGCACAATCCTTAAGAATGGCGCATCCAGCCAAGCTAGATGTTGTATCCGCCATCCAAGGACATACGGTGGTGTGGACGCCTCTAAGCTAATTTCATTCTACTCCCTGTTTGGTTTACTACCCAGCTTTATCTCCACTACAGATTTATACACTCTCTAAGTCATTCTGTTCTTTCCATCCTCTCTACATGTCCAAACCCCCTCCTCAGCCTTCTGGATAATAGTTTTGGTAATCCCGCACCTCCTCCTAATTTCCAAACTACGAATTCTCTGCATTATATTCACACCACATATTGCCCTCAGCCACGACATCTCCACTACATCCAGCCTTCTCCTTGTAACATTCACCACCCATGCTTCGCACCCATATAAGAGCGTTGGTATAACTATACTCTCACATATTCCCCTCTTTGCTTCCATGGACAAAGTTCTTTGTCTCCACAGACTCCTCAGTGCACCACTCACCTTTTTCCCCTCGTCAATTGTATGATTCACCTCATCTTTCATAGACCCATCTGCTGACACGTCCACTCCTAAATATCTGAATACATTCACCTCCTCCATACTCTCTCCCTCCAATCTGATATCCAATCTTTCGTCCTATTTTTTTATCCTAATCACTTACTCTTTCCTATATTCACTTTTAATTTTCTTTCACATACCCTACCAAACTCATTATCCAACCTCTACAACTGCTGTTCAGAGGGGTAATGCATGCTGTATTCTGGGTACGCGCCCCAGCTCAGAGGAGCTGGATGAGATTTTCGCATTATAATCAGTGACAAACATGTAACAATATGTACTAGACATGTATCTCTCACACCTCATGTACTCTATATGCCATCTTTATATCAACAATGTATCTCTTAAATCTTTTGTACCATATTATGTAATAAAATATACCTATTGGTAAAAAAAAAAAAAGATGGGGTGGTAGGGGAAGTGGAATATTCAAATGGCTTCAGGAAGAAATCCAAATATTCTTCCTTGAAGCCTTTTTATCCACTTCTCCGAGGCTATGGGTCCCACAATTTACACCAGAGGTGGACCCCATTCAAATATATATATATATATATATATATATATATATATATATATATATATATATATATATATATATATATATATATATATATATATCACAAACCTGTGTACTAGTTACTGTTTGTTAAAGACGCATGTTAACAGACAATTGGCTTTTTCTGTGTATGTACAAAATAGAATAAAAAGAGGCGAGAGGACACAGAACAAATGAAGAGCATTGAGTGACCAGGTCTAGCTACAACGCCATCCCTGGCAACACCGCCAGATGTGGCAACACCGCCAACCCTGGCAACACAACACCGCCATCCCTGGCAACACCGCCATCCCTGGCAACACCGCCAGCCCTGGCAACGCCGCCAGCTCTGATAACGCTAGCCCTGACACACAGCCCGGATGCCACAACTTGGTAACACTGTCGCCAGCACCAGAATAATGCACAAGGGAAAAGAACCTGTCGCCAAAAATCACAAATGGTATTACCAAATGTTTTTTTAAAAAATAACATTTGCATAACTATTCATGTTGAATAACGCGGAGCAGCGCAAAGCAGCGCAGGGTAGCGCAGAGCAGCGTGGGGTAGGGCAGAGCAGCGCAGGGTAACGCAGAGCAGGGCAGGGTAGCGCAGAGCAGGGCAAGGTAGCGCAGAGCAGCTCGGGGTTGCACAGAGCAGCTCGGGGTTGCACAGAGCAGCGCGGGGTAGCACAGAGCAGCTCGGGGTTGCACAGAGCAGCGCTGGGAAGAGCAGAGCAGAGCGGGGAAGCGCAGAGCTGCGCTGGGTAGCACAGAGTAGCGCAAAGTAGAGCGGGTTAGCTCAGAGCAACGTGGGGTAGCCCAAAGTAGCGCAGGGTAGCGCAGAGCAGCGCGGGGTAGCGCGAAGTAGAGCGGGGTAGCGGAAAGTAGCGTGGGGTAGCGCGAAGTAGCGCGGGGTAGCACAGAGAAGCGTGGGGTAGCGCAAGGTAGCACAGGGTAGCGCATGGTAGCACAAAAAAGAGTATGGTAGCGCAGAATAGCGCAGGGTAGCACAGATAAGCGTGGGGTAGCGCAGAGCAGTGTGGGGTAGCGCAAAGTAGCGCGGGGTAGCGCAGAGTAGTGCAGGGTAATGCAGAGTAGTGCGGGGTATCGCAGACTAGCGTGGGGTAACTCAGAATAGTGTGGGGTAGTGCAGAGTAGCGCGGGGCAGCGCACAGTAGCGTTGGGCAGCGCACAGTAGCGTGGGGCAGCGCACAGTAGCGTTGGGTAGCACATAGCGTGCAGTAGCGCAGAGTAGAGCGGGGTAGCACATAGTGGGGTAGCGCATAGTAGCGTGGGGTAATGCAGAGTAGTGTGAGGTAGTCCAGAGTAGCGTGGGGTTGCAGAGTAGTGTGAGGTAGTCCAGAGTAGCGTGGGGTAATGCAGAGTAGTGTGAGGTAGTCCAGAGTAGCGTGGGGTAACCCGGGGTAGGTAGGCAGATGGATTTTTGAGTTCCTAACACAAAGAACACAAAAAGTAGTAGTGAACAGGGCAAGATCCAGCATCAGCGAGGTCAAAAGCTCAGTGCCCCAAGGCACTGTCCTGGCACCTCTGCTGTTTCTCATCCTCATAGCAGACATAGATAAAAACACCCAGCACACTTTTGTATCATCATTTGCAGATGACACTAAAATAAGCATGAAAGTCACTACGGTAGAGGACACTGAAAAATTACAGGAGGACATAAGCAGGGTCTTCCAATGGGCAGTGGAGAACAACATGACGTTCAATGGTGATAAGTTTCAGCTGCTTAGGTATGGAAAAAATGAAGAACTCAAAAGGAACACTATATACAAAACGCAAGAGGGTCACCACATAGAACGAAAGGAACACGTAAAGGACTTGGGAATAATTATGTCTGCTGATCTGTCGTTTAAAGACCATAACAAGACAAAGATCACAACAGCCAGGAAGATGACGGGGTGGGTATTGAGAACTTTCAAAACAAGGGAAATAATGCCGATGGTGACACTATTCAAATCGCTAGTGCTCCCTCACTTAGAATACTGCTCAGTGCTGACGGCCCCGTTCAGGGCAGGAGAAATAGCAGAGCTGGAACAAATCCAGAGATCGTTTACGGCTCACATTGAGCCATTGAAACATCTAAATTATTGGGAACGCCTTCAAGTCTTGAACATGTACTCATTGGAGCGGAGGAGAGAGAGATACATGATAATATATACATGGAAAGTACTTGAGGGCCTGGTCCCAAATCTGCACACTGCCATAACAACATACTGGAGTGAGAGATATGGGAGAAAGTGTAAAATAAACCCAGTGAGGAGCAGGGGTGCGGTGGGGACAATACGGGAGCACTGTATTAACATCCGGGGTCCCAGACTATTCAACATCTTACCAGAAGATATCCGAAACACGGCTGGAACCAGTGTAGAAGCCTTCAAGAGGAAACTGGACAAATATCTTCACCAGGTGCCAGATCAACCAGGCTGTGATGGATATGTGGGGCAGCGGGCCTCCAGCAGCAACAGCCTGGTTGACCAGGCAAGCACCAGACGAGCCTGGCCCATGGCCGGGCTCAGAGAGTAGATACTCTCGAAACTCTTCAAAGGTATATCAAAGGTATGGGGTAGCGCAGTGTGGGGTAGCAAGCTCTGGCCAAGGTAAACAGTGACAGCCTTAAAGCAAGCCAAAAACAAAGTACCAGTGGTGGAGGCAGCAGTAGACACCACCAGTGGTGGAGGCAGCAGCAGATACCACCAGTGGTGGAGGTAGCAGCAGACACCACCAGTGGTGGAGATAGCAGCAGACACCACCAGTGGTGGAGGAAGCAGCAACCACCAGTGGTGGAGGCAGCAGCAGACACTACCAGTGGTGGAGGCAGCAGCAGACACCACCAGTGGTGGAGGCAGAAGACACCACCAGTGATGGAGGCAGCAGCAGACACCACCAGTGGTGGAGGCAGCAGAAGACACTACCAGTGGGTGGAGAGGGGGAGTTGAGGGAGAGGGGAAGGGGAAGAGTGGGGAAAAATAATAGGTGGAGGGATGAGGAGGTAAAGAAGGGAGAAGGGGATGGGAAAAGGGAGAGATGAAGAGGGGAGATGGAAAGAGAGGAGAAGGGAAGAAGAGGGGAAGGGAGGGAAGGGGTAGAGAGGGAGGGGGGTTTGCTGTAGCACTAAGAAGTAAATGCTGATTTTCCACTTTTATTTTATGCATGAAAATTTACCCATTTTAGAATGAACCAGTTTACAAGGCCATAATTTTGTGTCACTAGCGAAAATGTGGCTTTTTTCCCAGTAGTGTAGCTATATTGGCGATGTTGCCATACTGGTCCACGCTCTGGGTTGCCATACTGGTCCACGCTCTGGGTTGCCATACTGGTCCACGCTCTGGGTTGCCATACTGGTCCACGCTCTGGGTTGCCATACTTTTCCACGCTCTGGGTGTTTTTGTCTGTGTATAAGAAACAAGAGAGGTGCCAGGTGCCTTGGGGTACTGACATTTTTACCTTGATGATTCTGGATTTTGTTCTGTTTACTCTTCGTGTGTTATGTGTTAGAAACTCGAACATTCATCTCCCTACCTTTCCCGTTAGACTTATGGCCTTCATTTTGTGTGCAACCATCCCACGATCCTATTTGTCAAAAGTCTTTGCAAAAATCAGTGGATACCATAGCTGCACTTTATGTTTCTTCCAACCCACCAGTAATTCTGTCAAAGTGGTTTAACAGTTGTGACAGGCATGATCTCCCCGTTCTAAAACAGTGTTGGTTTGGAATGTGCAGATTGTGTACCATAAAGCTTGTAATCTGACATCTCATCACTCTTTCGAAGACTTTTGTCTGGTCTGTAATTTTTGGCTAGCGCTCTACTACATCATTTATGTAAAGTAGCTATGTCGGCATTATTCAGAATCTCTGGTATTTCACCTAGATCTAAGCTCTTTCTCCATTGAATATTGAGGGATCGTGCTAATGGTATCTTGCACTTTTTTTTATAAACAAGGAATTTCATTGATCTGGTCCAGGTGCTGAGTGAGCGGACATGTGTTCTATTTAAACTATACCACGGGTGGGGTTAGAACCCGCGATCAGAGAGTCAAAAAACTCCAGACAGACGCGTTAGCCACTGGGCCAGCTGGCTACAATAAGATTCATCCAACTTGGTAGTATATTTATACACCATATGAAGGTTAGCATAGGCACCACTGTGGTCACAGTGGTGCATATGCTAACCTTCCTATGGTGTATAAATATACCTAGTTAGATGAATATTATTGTGGCTAGCTGGCCCAGTGGCTAACGAGTCGGTCTGGAGTTTTATGACTCTCTAACCGCGGGTTCTAACCCCACCCGTGGTATGGTTTGTTTGCAATCGTATCACTACGATTTCGCGAGTCATGTCTTCTATTTATTTTTCGAATTCTGTAGGATTAGTACTGTCAGTCTCCACGGCTTTCCGATGGAGTGAAAAAAGTTTTGGCATTCTCCACCCTGCTGTCATTCTCCACCCTGCTGTCATTCTCCACCCTGCTGTCATTCTCCATCCTGCTGTCATTTAGTTACCTGCTGAACACTGATTCGCATTGGTCTTTAGAATTTCACTCATTTCCTGTTCATCGTCCGTGTATGTACTATGTACCTCCCGTGTTTAATGGTCTAATTCTACAGGTAGTTCTTATGTTAAGTAAAAGAACACAATTGCAACTAATGTGACATTTTATTGTGGCAACGTTTCGCTCTCCAGGAGCTTTCTCAAGCCGTTACAAGCGATATATGGACACAGTTGGCATATATATACTCTCAAGGTGAGGTGAAAAAAAAAAAACTAGTGGTGGTAGAAGTAGTAGTGATATAAGTAGTATTAGTAGTAGTAGAAGTAATACAATAAGGTAGAACAATCAATATGCACATGAGTAAAAGGGTGATAAAACAAATACTTGGGTAGTATAACAATAGGTTAGACAAATATTTCTGCTGGAGTTTGAAATATAGAAGGCCTGTAGGAGTGTTCCACATCTACGATGTGCTAAATTAGCAGGAGAGACTATGTGATGGTAGGGTTTACTGTTTTCAGGAGGATTCTTGCTAAGCCTTCAGAGATGGTGAAGCTGCCTTTGTTTTGTTTAATTGTGTTAGAAACAGAGATAAGTGCTGATTCAAGGCATTTTCGTCTACGGAAATTAGTTTCTTTGATTACTAGTCGGGCGTCTTTGAATTTCATGAGATGATTGTTGGAATTTCGGTGTTGTACGCAGGCGTTGTTCAGGTTATCGTTTCTACATGCATTCATGTGTTCATTGATGCGTGTCTCGAGGTTTCTTGCTGTTTCTCCTACATAAATTCTGTCGCAGCCTCCACAGGGTATAGTGTAGACCCCTGCGTTGACTGGTTCATGGTGCTTGGATTTAGTCCTGGTTAGATCCTTAATAGAAGTACTGGAAGCGATGGCGACTCTAGTGTTAGCTTGTGCAAATACTTTAGAAATGTTGGATGCAACCTGGCTGTTGGGAAGAATTATAACTTTGTTTGGAGAGGAGTAGTTTGAGGTTATCAGTCCCTCGGCCTGGAGTCGATGTGTTCAGTCCATCAATCTTGTTAGAAGTGTAGCACAAGGCCGTAGAGGTGGCTTATATGCTGTAATCAGGTGAGGTGAAGCAGGAGGAGGCGGGGTCATAGTAGTACCATCCACTATTCTAAGTAGGTCTTCGTCCAAAGGTTGGACAAGTGTAGAAGAATTCGTTTGTATAAAGATACCCAAGTGTTGCATATGTGTCTAATTTATAACTTGTCGGTTCTCTGAACCATTCATCTACATATATATATATATATATATATATATATATATATATATATATATATATATATAGTGTGTGTGTGTATATGATTTCTGAGGTATAAATATACTGAGGCAGATACTGACATAACTGAGAGAACAGTGGCAAGGAGATGAGGTAAGAGACAAATGAGAGATACGGAGAGAGAGAGAGAGAGAGAGAGAGAGAGAGAGAGAGAGAGAGAGAGAGAGAGAGAGAGAGAGAGAGAGAGAGAGAGAGAGAGAGATCTAATTCAGCTGGGAGAGAGTTGAAGCAGACACTGGGATTCAGTATAGTTGAAAGACTTTACTGCCAGCACCTGAGAGTCGTGCCGTCTCCACCCAAACATTGATCACTGGTATCAATCAGCAAATGCAGAAGAGGTATCACGTGTACTGTGTTGCTACTGGTACAAGCACAAAGTTGTCACCTGCCAAGTTAAGCCTCGTCATCTTAGTCGTGTAGGATCTGTGTTCACAACTACACCTCAACCTGTCTGAGTCTTGTTTCCTTCAAATTCAACTGCTGGTTTATTTATTCTTCAGACATTTTCATGGACGTTGTGTTTTGCAGAAATTGTTCGGATATATAGAATTGAAGGCAATTTGCTTGCTAATGAATTAAAGGATTATTTGTATATACAGACTTGAAAAATTATCAAAAATTATTTAATCAACGTCTTGAGGATTCCCCCCTTTTTTTTTTTTTACTTTTTTTTTACAACTGGTAAAGTTACCTCTAAATTTTCGTATTTTTTTCCAACTTCAATCACATAATGTCATTAAACAACTTAAGAATGGCAATATTACTGAGCACCCTAGTAGTCTCTCGGGGACTCTCGAGGTTTCCTGTCCAATGATCTCATACCCTCGTGTGTCTGTAATTCCCTGAAGTCACTTCTTCCTGAAACCCATCTTCCTTTACTCATGTTTCGCCCGTTAATACACTCCACGTCCACCTCCCTCACCAGGGATCAAGTGCCGTGTTTTCGTGAGACCAGTACGCATGCATGCCCACCTGTCCGTCTGTGAATGCCTGCTTGCATGCTTGTTTCCTTGTCTCTCTCCTTGCCTGCTTGCCTACCTGTTTGCCTGGTGGTGTTGGGTGGCTGCATCTTGGCGGACTCCTCACAAGACGTGGTTAATTAGATCACCAAGAGGGTGCAAACTCCTGCCACACCCTCAACTTGGTCTCGTTTAGTCAGTGTTGCCACATCCCGGCCTCTTCCCCTCTCACTCTGACACCATAAATGCTAAACTAAAAATTAACAGACGAGTATATTTCACATATATACAATAGATGAAATATCCAAGACGCTTCATAGCTCGCCTGTGAATTGGAACAAATGGAGTAGAAGCCAGGAAGGTTGGAAGTTCGCGGGCTGGAGATGAGGGAGGGGAGGGAGGTGGTAACGATGTAACTTGAGGTCTGGAACAGCTGATCGCCTTAATATGGCCGGCTTATAGTGCGTCTTAATAGGCAAGACGCCGCTAACTACACTTTTTGTTGAGCTTGCTGGCACCACAACCCCCCTTCCCGGGGGCTTCCACTAACACCTTGCCAGACTCGATCCCTGCAACCACAAATAGGTGAGTACATCCTAATCGCAGTCAGTAGTGTATCTGACAGTGGCTAAGATGGCCAGATAATTGATTCTGATTAGCTGACAGTGTAGAGCGTCTTCCGTTGGGGAGAAAGATGCATCATAACTTACACCTGGAAAATCCAAGAGAAATGGGTCCCAAATCTGCACACAGAAAATCATTCCCTATGAAAGCAAGAGAACCGGTGCTGGATACCTGCCCTTACAATGAAAAACGGGTACGATGAATACGCTCAAGACTTTTCAAGACCCTCCCTCCCTTCATTCATAAGTGTGTTTACCAACAAACCGCTTTCCCTGGCTGTCTTCTAGAGCAAACTTTAAAAGTTTCTCACGTCAGGTCCTGATCAACCGGGCTGTTTCATACGTCAGACTGCAAGCAACCAACAGTAACAGCTTCGTTGATTATGCCTTGATCCACCAGCAGGCCTGGTCTGGAACCGGGTCGCAGAGGCGTTGACCACCAAAAGCATTCTTCTGGTATGTACATACAACCGTAACCTAACGTGAACAACCGTAACATAACGTGAACAACCTAAATCGAAAAAAAATACTTAAAACAATACAGAAGATATCGACTAAGGATTCAGAAGGAACGATGCCACACGACAAACACATTCTAATTCTTAATAATTTTCTTGCACCATTGTTGTTGGAAAAATCAAACAATTTTCCCGCTAAATTAAGACATGAGAGAGAGAGAGAGAGAGAGAGAGAGAGAGAGAGAGAGAGAGAGAGAGAGAGAGAGAGAGAGAGAGAGAGAGAGAGAGAGAGAGAGAGAGAGAGAGAGAGAGAGAGAGAGAGAGAGAGAGAGAGAGAGAGAGAGAGAGAGAGAGAGAGAGAGAGAGAGAGAGAGAGAGAGAGAGAGAGAGAGAAAGAGAGAGAGAGAGAGTCTGGGGTAGGCAATAAATACTATTCCTACACCCGACGATGTCACATTCTTCTACCAACTATAAATTATAAGCAATTTAGTGATGAAGCCTCTATAAGGTTAATAATATACCACCTCTTAGAAGTACCTAAGCTAAGTTAGAGTTAGATATAAAGTAATTTAGTTTAGTATATACGATTACTTTTATCCCAGCCTACACAAAGTGACAACAGTAGGCACCAACTTGTACCAGCCTTCAGCGTGGGTGCCACCCAAGCTTCAATCACAAAGGGTTACGGGGGAAGGCAAGTGACAGACTGCCTCTTAGTGCCGGGTTTTTATAACAGGTTAGTTAAAGAGGGCGACTTACTCTACACTAGGCTAGTACAGTGAAGAACACTAACATTCGCTAATTACATTACAACGTGAATGTGAATGAGAATACTCTGCCGGTTGTAGCTAGTGACTCAAGACGTATCTCGTGGTGTTCAATTGAAAATACCTTACAGACCCCCACACCTGACGATGGTAAGTGCTTGTTAACAGTACTGTTGAATGTGTATTTATATGTATGTTACTGGCACTGCCCACATGTGAAGGGTCTTCCACTTGTCTTCAGTTCATCAGAGATACATCTACACCCGCATACACTGCCCTGTGTGGAGTCAGAAGTAAGCAATTCAGTTAACCGGGAATGAGACAGCAGGTTCTTGGACCAGATTCAACTTATGACTTGACTGGATGACTTACCTGATCAATCATACACCCACATACACCATCTATTGTACACAATTGTCCTCTTTAATGCTCACTCTTGTATGAATTTAATGATTAAATAAAAAAACAAATATTCGCTTCATTACCTCAGATTTTTTTTTTTTACAAAACAGAATATCCAAACTACAAGGAAACGACTGAAGTGACAATACAAGACTTAAAAATATTCAAACGGCAGGATATTAAAAAATACTTTTACGTGATCCACTTAAACGAAGCACCAACAATGCTGCATCTCAGTCTTACTGCAACTAGCCGAGAACTCGAACCCATGTCGTTTTGGCCCACCTCATTGTTAGCGAAAAATCACATGAAGCTCTAACCCACAGGACCACCTAATCCTACAAGAATCACGCACCCAGCAGAGCTAGGTGCTTTACCGTGATAGGAGGACATACAATGGTGTGGGTGCATCAGAGCTAATTTCATTCTACTCCCCGTTTGGTGTACTAGCCTCCACAAGCAGTATATATATATATTATTGCAACCATGGTATTTAATCAATAACAACACTGTGACTAGCCGAGGACTCGAACCCATGTGCAAGATGCATGGAAGCTCAAAATAAGCTGGGATGAGAACATGCCTCTAGAAATGAGTCAAACATGGGATGAAATGTCCACGGAGTTTAAACAACTTCATCAAATTAAATTCCCCAGACAAATAGGTCAAGAGGGAAACAAGTAAACATCACATGTGTTCTGTGATGCGTCAACCAGAGATTATGGCGCTGTAGCTTACATGAGTAATGCTGAAGGAAGTTTATTAGTTACTTCAAAGGGCAGGGTAGAACCAATGAAGGTCAGAACAGTACCACAATTGGAACTGACAGCATTCTATGTAGGTACAAAATTAGCTGTCTATCTCAACAAAGTACTTGATCATCTCACTATTGAAAAAAAACGTGATCTGGAGTGATAATGAAGCAGTTCTCCAGTGGTTAAGAAATAAGAGTAAGTTGGTGTATGTACAAAATAGAGTAGCAGAAATAAGAGAGATGCAGAGAGACTATTTCTTTCTCCACGTCTCTACCCAAGAGAATCCAGCTGACATGTTGTCACATGGTGTCCCACAGACAGGATGGCAGTACAGTATACCTGTGGGACATGTGAAAAGGGTCTTTGAAAAAAATCCAGAATCACATGCAACCTTTGCTTTACAAAACATCATGTCACCTGTGCATGAATAAACACTGCATGCAAAAACGACATCCATCTAGAAAGGTGTTTCTGGATCTGCAATAAGGATGTGGAACTCTGGACAGATATCAGGAAAGCACTCAGGAGGTTAATAAATAATAAGCATGAAAACAAAGAGGAATATATAGAGCATGGGGGGATGGGAGAGGGGTAAAGTTAACACTCAGAATGCCCACTCTAGGATCTGCATGAGAGTGTCATCCATTGAGGACACGGCAAATCTCCAAGAAGATATAAACCAAGTTTTCCAATGGGCAACAGAGAACAATATGATGTTCAATGAAGACAAATTCCAACTACTCTGTTATGAAAAACTGGAGGAAATAATAGCTAGGACTGAGTATACTACAAACTCTAATCACACAATAGAGCGGAAAAGTAATGTGAAGGACCTGGGAGTGGTAATCACCGAAGATCTCACCTTCAAGGACTACAACAATGCCACTATCACATCTGCGAGGAAACTGATAGGATGGATAATGAGAACATTCAAGACAAGAGATGCTAAGCCAATGATGATCCTTTTTAAATCACTTGTTCTGTCCAGGTTGGAATACTGCTGTACATTAACATCCCCATTCAAGGCAGGTGAAATTGCAGATCTAGAGAATGTACAGAGAACCATTACTGCACATATAAGTTCCATCAAACACCTTAACCATTGGGAACGCCTGAAAGCACTTGACTTGTACTCACTGGAGCGCAGGCGAGAGATATATATCGTAATCTACACTTGGAAGATCCTAGAGGGATTGGTCTCTAATCTGCACACAGAAATCACTCCCTACGAAAGCAAAAGACTTGGCAGGCGATGCAACATACCCCCAGTGAAAAGTAGGGGCGCCATTGGTACACTAAGAGAAAACACAATAAGTGTCCGGGGCCCAAGACTGTTCAACAGCCTCCCACCAGCCATAAGGGGAATTACCAATAGACCCCTGGTTGTCTTCAAGAGGGAGTTGGACAGATACCTAAAGTCAGTGCCGGATCAGCCGGGCTGTGGTTCGTACGTTGGACTACGTGCGTCCAACAGTAACAACCAGGTTGATCAGGCCCTGATCCACCAGGAGGTCTGGTCATGGACCGGGGCGCGGGGAAGTTGATCGCCGGAATGCTCTCCAGGCAGGTAGGTAGGTAGAATCAAGAAATTTGTGGATAATAAATTATGGCTCCACTCACTGAACTGGCTCTCTAATGAAAATAACTGACCTCAGCAAAAAGCTCACATAGTCTGCTTGAACACAGCAGAAATAATGTGCTTAAATACAGCAGACACACCAGAAATAGTTATTGATGGATCTAAATACTCATCTTTGGGTAAACTCTTAAGAGTTACAGCTCTTGTCTTCAAATTCATTAAAGGGACAAAGCCTAATTATGAATTTCCTGAACCCATCAAATACTGGGTAAAACAAATACAGAAAGATGTCTTCTCTACAGAGTACAAACTTCTGGAAACTCAGAATAAATCCCCAAAGAAACCTAATATGATTAATTCTTTAGGACTTTATCTCGACTCAGAAAAAAATTATAAGATGTCGAGGAAGAGTTCATAATTCTTTACTGCCTAAAGAAGCAATACATTTAATATTGATCCCCAAGAATCAGTGGCTAACAAAACTGATTATTAAAAACGCCCAGAGTAACGTGTTACATGGTGGAGTAGCTGACACACTTTGTCACATACGACAATCCTACTGGATACCTCAAGGTCGACAAAGTGTGGGAAAAAAACATACAACTGACTGCAATACATGTCGTGACTTCGATGACCGAACATGTCAGTATCCAGGTATGACAGGTGTAGATTGCACTGAACCAATAGTTTTAACTATAAGTGTTGACAAAGTTCCTCTCAAGGTGCACGTGTCTTAGTCATCAGCAACAGCTTGCTTGATCAAGAAGTCAACAATAAAATTTGGCCTCAGGCCTGACTTGAAGATTAGAAGAATTCTCGAAACCAGTGACTAGTGTCCCCGTATCCCCCCTCTCATAATAGTTTCCTCTCCCATCCACAACAGTCTTCCCTACCTTTTTCATCCACACCCCTCTCTACCCCCACCAACTTCCCTTCCTCTTCCATTTTTAGTCCCCCTTTCCTCCCAGTACCAACACTCCTGCACCACCTAGTATAAGCGAGAGTAAGTCTGGAAGTGGTGGTGACAGCACCATAAATGCCTGCTGTTACCGCCCCAGACCTCGGCAAACACCATATTTGTGCCCAGCTGGTATTTATCTAGTGAGTTGGCACTTACGGCGTTCATATTACTGTTGGCACTGCCCAGAGGTTGTACCGTGATGGCACTGCCCAGAGGTATTGTGATGACACTGCCCAGAAGTGGTATTGTGATGGCACTGCCCAGAGGTGGTATTGTGATGGCACTGCCCAGAGGTGGTATTGGTACTGCCCTGAGGTGGCATTGCGATACCCAGCAGAGGGTGGCACCGGGTCAATGCACTAATCAGCTGGTTTCTCACGTCTTCTATAACCCATGGCAGAATCAATCAGTCAACAAAGAAATAGCATTAATTTGTCCACTTGACATGTCCCGATCGACTGACCTGAGACGTGTCATCATGTCTTCCTTTCCCTTCTTTTCTCTCTCTCTCTCTCTCTCTCTCTCTCTCTCATCTATCCTCTTATCCTGCCTTAATCCTTCACTACCTACTGAATAGTCCATCCTTTGCCTTTCATATACCTGTGATGAGTTTCGAGAGTCTCTCTACTCTCGGAGCCCGGCCATGGGCCAGGTTCGTCTGGTGCTTGCCTGATCAACCAGGCTGTTGCTGCTGGAGGCCCGCTCCCCCACATATCCATCACAGCCTGGTTGATCTGGCACCTGGTGAAGATACTTGTCCAGTTTCCTCTTGAAGGCTTCTACACTTGTTCCAGCGATGTTTCGGATATCTTCTGGTAAGATGTTGAATAGTCTGGGGCCACGAATGTTGATACATTGTTCCCGTATTGTCCCCACCGCACCCCTGCTCCTCACTGGGTTTATTTTGCACTTCCTCCCATACCTCTCACTCCAGTATGTTGTTATGGCAGTGTGCAGATTTGGGACCAGACTTTGTCTCCTTTCTTGTCTCCTTCGTGTTTACCCTCTCCTCTTGTCTTCCTTTCCTTACTAATGTATCATCTACCTCTTTTTTCCTTCTACTCCTCTTTCCTCCACTTCCTCTTTATCTTTCTCCTCGTTTCTGCTTGTCTTCTCTGCCTGTTCCTCATTTATCCTTCTCCTATTTACCTGTACTTCACCTGTGACCGATTTCAATGGTTATTGCACCCTCGCAGCCTATGTGGGAAATCAGATAAGTCAACTGATTTCCCGTGACCGTTAGGGGGAAATGTGGTAGGGAGGGAGGGGGGAGTTGAGGCAGTTAGTTAGTAGTTCAGACTCTCAGGTAAGGACCCACTAGGGGCGAGGGGAAAGTGGGGACAGAAGAAGAATAGCCGGTGAGAGGAAGAGCTGAAGTAGAAGAGAAAGAGTCAGGACTAAACCCAACAGTCTAACTACTAGGCGCATGCCAGTTGAGGCAGCATTAGTCGCATTCGTTGAGGGTGGGCAGAGGGCGGTCCACGTATGGCTACATCTTATGTTTACCTGGAGTTTACCTGGAGAGAGTTCTAGGGGTCAACGCTCCTGCAGCCCGGTCTGTGACCAGGCCTCATGGTGGATCAGGGCCTGATCATCCAGGCTGTTACTGCTGGCCGCACGCAGTCCAACGTACGAACCACAGCCTGGCTGGTCAGGTACCGACTTTAGGTGCCTGTCCAGTGCCTGCTTGAAGACAGCCAGGGGTTTGTTGGTAATCCCCCTTATGTATGCTGGGAGGCAGTTGAACAGTCTTGGGCCCCTCACACTTATTGTGTTGTCTCTCAACGTGCTAGTGGCACACCTGCTTTTCATTGGGGGGATATTACATCGTCTGCCGAGTCTTTTGCTTTCGTAGGGAGTGACACTCGTGTGCAAGTTTGGTACTAATCCCTCTAGAATTTTCCAAGTGTATATAATAATGTATCTTTCCCGCCTGCGTTCTAGGGAGTACAGGTTTAGGAACTTCAAGCATTCCCAGTAATTGAGATGGTTTATCGCAATTATGCGTGCCGTGAAGGTTCTCTGCACATTTTCTAGGTCAGCAATTTCACCTGCCTTGAAAGGTGGTTAGTGTGCAGCAATATTCCAGCCTAGATAGAACAAGCGACTTAAAAAATGTCAACATGGGCTTGGCATCCCTGGTTTTGAAGGTTCTCATTATCCATCCTGTCATTTTTCTAGCAGATGCGATTGCTACAGTGTTATGATCCTTGAAGGCGAGACCCTCTGATATGATCACTCCCAGGTCTTTGACATTAGTTTTTCGCTCTATTGTGTGGTTGGAATTTGTTTTATACTCCGATGAGATTTTAATTTCCTCACGTTTTCCATATCGGAGTAATTGAAATTTCTCATCATTGAACTTCATATTGTTTTCTGCAGCCCATTTAAAGATTTGGTTGATGTCTGCTTGGAGTCTTGCAGTGTCATGCAGATTCGGGTGTCATCTGCAAAGGAAGACACGGCACTGTGGCTTATATCCCTGTCTATGTCCGATATGAGGATGAGGAACAGGATGGGAGCGAGTACTGTGCCTTGTGGAATAGAGCTTTTCACTGTAGCCGCCTCAGACTTTACTCTGTTGACTACTACTCTTTGTGTTCTACTTGTTAGGAAATTATAGATCCATCTACCAACATTGTGTGCTATTACACCATGGTCACACTTGTCAAAGGCTTTTGCAAAGTCTGTGTATATAACATCTGCATTCTGTTTGTCTTCTAGAGCATCCAGAACCTTGTCGTAGTGGTCCAGTAGTTGGGACAGACAGGAGCGACCTGCTCTAAACCCATGCTGCCCTGGGTTGTGTAATTGATGGGTATCTAGATGAGTAGCGATTTTGCTTCTTAGAACCATTTCAAAGATTTTTATGATATGGGACGTTAGCGCTATTGGTCTTACCTTTGCCTATAGTTCTTTGCTATTGCTTTACTGCCCCCTTTGTGGAGTGGGGCTATGTCTATTGTTTTTAGTAACTGCGGGACGACCCCAGTGTCCATGCTCCCTCTCCATAGGATGTTAAGAGCACGTGATAGGGGCTTCTTGCAGTTCTTGATGAACACGGAGTTCCATGAGTCTGGGTCTGGGGCGGAGTGCATGGGCATGTCATTTATCGCCTTTTCGAAGTCATTTGGCGTCAGGGTAATGTCAGATAGGCTTGCGTCTATCAAGTTCTGTGGCACTCTCATAAAAAAAATTTAGGTCTTCGACTTTCAGTCTGGTTAGCGGCTCGCTAAAAACTGAGTCATACTGGGACTTTAGTAGCTCACTCATTTCCTTGCTGTCATCTGTGTAGGACCCATCCCGTTTAAGTAGGGGCCCAATACTGGATGTTGTTCTCGACTTTGATTTGGCATAAGAAAAGAAATACTTTGGGTTTCTTTCAATTTAATTTATGGGTTTTAGTTCTTCCCGCGTTTCTTGATTCCTGTAAGATTCCTTTAGTTTTAGTTCGATGTTTGCTATTTCTCTGACCAGTGTCTCATTTCCTTATCCGCTCTTAATTTATAAGATTATAGGCCAAAAATACATTATTTTTTATAAGTATTTAAGCTAAGCTAGAATTAGACAGAGTAATTTAGTTTAGTATCTCCAATTACCTTTCATAGCCCACACAAATTGACAACCTACCCACGCCGGCCACCGAAACTTCAGTCACGAAATACACACGTGAAAGAACAGGCGGGTGTTCAGACTCTGCCTAATTATGCCGATCAATTAACAGTCTAGTTATGGGACGACTTATCATATGCTAGGCCTAGTGCAGTGAAGTACTCTAACACATTGCAACGCGAATTAGACCACATTTCACAGCAAAAGGCAGCATCTTCGCTCCCACAAAGCCAGTTGCACAGTGACTCATTACAGTCGTCTGAGGTGTTCCTACAAGAGCAACATAGACCCCCATCCCCGCACTGATAACAGTATCATTAAATGCACATTTTTTTTGTATGTTGTGGTATTGACCAGTGTGAAGGGTCTTCTACCAGCCTCCAGCTCACCAGAGATGAACCTACAACTGGCTTACACTGTCCTGGTGTAGAAATCGAGGTAAGATTCAGTTTCAGAAATGGGACGGCAGGTTTCTTGGGCTGAATTCCACTAGTGGCTTGATTGGATCACTAACTAATCAATCATACACCTACACAAACACCCTCTATTCTACACAGCCCGGGCTGAGATCAGACTCCTGCTTACACTCTGGGTGTTCCCACAATGTAAGCATCATACAGAATAGTGTAGCAGCATACTGCGAATGTTCCCACAATGTCGCATATAGGATAGTGTAGAAGCAAGCTGCGGTTGCTCTCACAGTGAATTTATCACACAGAATAGTGTAGCAACACACTGTGGTATTCCCACTGTGTAATTATCACAGAATAGTGTAGCAGCACATTGCAGGTGTCCCTACAATGTAACTATCACACAGAATAGTGTACTGGTATACTGCGAGTGTTTCTAAGCTTGTTAAATAATACAAAATAAACGTCTGGACTTGTAACCTCCCGTTCAGGCATTTCCCTCTCACGCCTTGTAGTCTTAAAACCAAAATCCCTCACTTTAGTCTCCCCTCATTCACTTTTCCCAGGGTCGCAGCTTCTCTCTTTAGCCAACAGAAAGATTCAGTCTATTTCTATCTTCCATTCTTATCGTTCAAAATGAAGATAATATTGTTAACGGATTTCTCTACCACTTTCCTTCTACCTACCTTCCCTCTTCTTTCCTCCCCTCTCTCGTCTTCCCTCTTCCTCCCACAACCTCCCTCATCCTGAGATGAAAATTACCAAGGGATAGTAACTCCAGTGCTTCTGGAAGGAAACCTTTGAAGTTGCAGTAGCTGTTGAACCCTTGCTGGAATAATTGGCGATATCCCCATTGTCTTCCTGAAGTCTCCCAGCTCAGAATGACGTATTTCAACATCTTGTGCGAGCCTCATTCTGCGTGATGGAATATGACAAGGAAACATATCAAGCTTTTGTTACCACCGTGTAATTAACATGTAAAATATGGCAGCAGCGCGCTGCTGATGTATCCAGTTTTGTTTAATAAAAACAATCCTTTCGTGATCAGTATTCTTCTCAGTGTTGGTATCTACTGCGGCCTGGAAGTTTAGTGCTCTGACACCATTACCTTAAAACTATATGGTACACGACAAGCCAGGAAACAAAACAAAGAATCGAGGCAAGGTCACGTGACAAGCCAGGAACCACGGCCAGGAACTGATAGGGGGCAGAGATTAGACGATCAATTCTATGTGGGCATATCCGATATGAAATACTTGATTTTGGCTACAACTACACATCCACAAACATCTACAACATTACCTAAAGCACCTCCACCACCCTCACCTCCAAAGCAACAACAATCACAAGGGAGCCGCTGCCTCTACCACATCTAATCCAAGGCGCTTGGCGTTACAAACTCAGCAGCAGACATTACTGTGTTGGGTAAATACAACTTTTAATTGACTTCTCAAGTAGTGGGAAACTAAAGCAGAAATATAGAAGTGTAATGAGAGGGACTCCAGGATTTGACTGAGGAGATTTTTTACCAACCCCCCTCCCCATCCACACACACACACACACACACACACACACACACAGGCAGGAACACTCCAGGAAGGGCCTATGGGCTAGGTGCGAGCCTCCTTTCCTCAATTTTCACAGAATCGTCTCATTGTGATAATTCTTACTCAAAGAGGATGATCAAAGATTCATGTCCTGTCCAGTCCTAAATAACTACCAGCTCATCCATAGTGCCCACCATGTCTCAAGAATTAGTAAAGGTGATTTTCATGAGTTGAGAGCCAGGCCAGGAGCACTAAACTGAACCCTGCCAACACAGCTGAGCTGCCAACACTAGTGAAATTTGTCTTCACAAGATAACAGGCAAAAATCTTTCCAATTTCTACTTACATTCAGTATACACACACACCCTCACTTTTCCATGTGCTTCTTAATAGTTCTTAATCTTATATTATCTTCTTGCTAACCTACGAGGCCTGGTCTGAGACCGGGCCATGAGGAAGATAATCCACAGAACCATTAACAGAACAAGAAGCATGGAAAGTAGTGAAAAATTCTATTGAAAAGCAGGAGTGCAATAAATATACTAAGAGATATCTCAATAGGCAGAAAAAGTCGATTTTTTAACACCCTGCCCTTAATGTTAAGGATTAGCGCTAAAAAAAATCAAGAGGTAATTTAACAATTTTCTCCAAACAATTCCTGAGCAGCTGGGCTTACGTTGGACAGCGTGCTTCTAGCACCAATAACCTGGTAGATCTATCTGCTAACCAGGAGTCCGAGAGAGGACTGAATGAGGATGATCCCTCAGAACCATCTACAGATCAATTACAGGTCGTCATTGAATTTGAGAGGTAAAACAAACAGGAGGCACTGAAATCCAGCCTGGTATCATTGACATTCATTCTGTAAAAACAGTAAAAGAAGTGTTTCAGGTGGATACTGGAACACCTGGAAGAAGCAGCTTCAGCTGTGGAAAAACAACATTGCTTTCTGGACAGGAGATCTTGTTTGACAACCAACTGGGACTTTAAGACAAGAGTTTCAGACGTAATCCAGAAAGCTTAACGCCTTCAAAACATCCTGATTTCTTTACGGGATAAAATTAAAAAAACACAAAAAGAGAAATACGAGGCTAAAAACAAATAAAAAAATAATGAAGAATTAGAAAAAATCATATAAGATTTCTGATAAAAAAAAAAAGACGGGAAAAATCACATGAAAAATGCAGTGGTGAAAATGTGAAGGGGTGGAGACAAGCCCCGAGGGGCGGCAGCTGTTGCAACCTCGCCCCTCCCAGTCGCCACCAATTCCTTATGCAGAACTTTGTAAAGAAAGAAGAGTTTTAGGGCCTCTTGTGCCCTTGGGCGACCTGGCCGTGTCGGCTGATGGGGAATTCTTTGCTCATCAGCGAGCAGAAGGCAGCCAGCCATACAGTATATAACTAGGGAGAAGCCTGCTGCCTCGCCTGTTAGTAAAAGTCTTGTGCCATCACCTCTGGCCAGTCAGAAACGTCCGTGTGTGACTGCCTGACTAGAGCCAGCTTGTGCCTGAAGGACTACAAGTTGCCTAGCACATGATTAAGTCCACATTATATATTTCTAAACACGCAAGAAAAGGATTGAATATTAGTTTTCATTCTCTCACATTCATGTTGAGATGAATCACACGCAGTCTAAACAAGGTGTTTAAAACCGCTCATTAAATGATGACAAGAACCTATTGACAACAATTTACAACGTGTTATATACGAGTAATATTTCGCCTAGGCTATATTTGCTACATTTAAACCCTTGCCTCGTAAATTCTGGACCCCTACCACGCCTTTATTTACAACAGAGAATGCTTCGGGGTATTAACCTTTGTTTCAGGGATGTGAGGGGGAAGATGAGGTTTATAGAACTTCGGACGCAGTTTATGGCACAGGTACGGAAATATGATGATGATTAGCTATTTGTGAATGATTCTAGGGAATTCTGGCAGGGAAGGGAGGGGAAGGTGAGAGTCTGTCAAAGCTCGCAGGGAAATAATGGCAACGATGATGATGTGGTGTAGGGAAGGTTGTTTATGTGAGCATGTCCCTCAGGCCCGGAGTATAGCACTCAACTCTATTACTGATGCCACTTTGTAAAATAAATAGCCACACAACACTGTTGGTTTATATCCAGATTCTGAATCAACGATGTTTGGATATTTGAAAATACAAGTTCCCTGGAGTCTGGCCCTGGTTCTCGTACATAAGAGGCGAATGTACTAGTCCCTCATACCACTACACTGCGAAGTCCATTACATTAACTTCGCGTGTGCAGTGTAGCTCAAAAACACTATTAGAGCAGTGAACCTGGGAACTGGTCGTTAGTGCCTGTGATAGTCTCCAGATATGTGCTAAGGAAACCAATTTCTAAAACACTACCGCTGAAGAGGTTACTTTACTGTGAAATCAAAGTGTAAAGTTTCTTAGCATTAATACAAGCAAGTTAAGTGTTGGCCCTTCACACTAGCAGGTGATCGACCTTCACACTAGCAGGTGTTCGACCTTCACACTAGCAGGTGTTCGACCTTCACACTAACAGGTGTTCGACCTTCAAACTAACAGGTGTTCGACCTTCAAACTAACAGGTGTTCGACCTTCAACTAACAGGTGTTCGACCTTCAAACTAACAGGTGTTCGACCTTCACACTAACATCTGTTCGACCTTCACACTAACATCTGTTCGACCTTCACACTAACATCTGTTCGACCTTCACACTAACATCTGTTCGACCTTCACACTAACATCTGTTCGACCTTCACACTAACATCTGTTCGAGCTTCACACTAACATCTGTTCGACCTTCACACTAACAGGTGTTCGAGCTTCACACTAACAGGTGTTCGACCTTCACACTAACAGGTGTTCGACCTTCACACTTCTCACTTAGCGAATACAGTCATTAGACAATGTTTCTTACAGGTAGTGCTCAGGTTAAACATTGTTAACTGACATGTGATCGTTCCATCTCTTCTACATTCTATGAAACACGTACTGACGTCAACTGTCACTAGGAACATGCTAGACTGCACAGATAAAAGTGAAACTACATAGAAGAAATTATCTATTACAGAGATATGAAGAAAAAAAAGTTGAACTAGCTTTTATCGAGGCTTTCAGCTCAGTGTAGAGCTTTATCCAAGAGTTTTACTAAAGCTTTACCCAGAGCGAAACGTCAAAATAAAAGCTTGCCTTGCAACCTGTGTTTTTGTCTCGAAGGAAACTAGTTTCAGGTTTCATCATGCGATCTGAGTCCTGATAAACACAGCTTCACAGGATGAGCTTGCAAATAAAGATGGTATACGAAGCAGAAGTTGCTGATTCTTTCTGAGTTGACAGAACAGTCAAGTCCTGACGTCAGCATATAAAAAGACTTATTTTTGTGGAGAAAATTCTAACACGTAGCAATAGAAGGTGAAGTCTGTCTAGACACGCCTCACTCTAATTAGGGTGAGGCACAGCCCCAGTTAGGGCTGTGTCAAGAGGTGCCCTCCAGGGGGCACTGTTCAACAATAATACTCTCGCATATTTGGTTGCTCTCTTTATCCACTTATTTATCCTCCCCACCCTCGTCCATCAATTATCCTCGTACCTCCTCTTATTTTACTATCAGTTTATCCTGTCTTGTTATAGTCACTAGAGTGCTTCTTCGACCCCCACTTAAAATACCACCCCTCTCTAAGTTTACCCCCTCTTCTTATACCTCCCCTAACTAACTCCTTCGTACCATCTCCATCTTAGTCTTTTCTTCTCTCACCCCCACACACACCACCTTCACTGCCCCCAACACACCCTCTCATCTCACACTCTCTTTCCTCCTACTCTATTCTCCCCCCTCTCCCTCATCCTTCCCCTCCTGTACTCCATTCCTAGTATTCTCCAACTCGGGCCCACAAGTGTACACTTCAGCATCTTATCTAAGTCTCCTCCTCGACTCTGAATGCTCCAGGGATTTGAGAAATGTTCAACAAGAGCTATTTTCCACGAGTAGAGCGATGCCCACCAGGGGCAGGGTAGAGAGAGAGAGAGAGAGAGAGAGAGAGAGAGAGAGAGAGAGAGAGAGAGAGAGAGAGAGAGAGAGAGAGAGAAGATCAACAGTTACGTCATTTTCTTGACCTCATGTACTTTGAGGGTGAACTCTGAAGGCCGGGCGGGGAAAAAGAATGCTGGAAGGCCTGAACGATGAAGAGGAGAAAGGAGATTTAATAGATAACGGGAAGAGGAAAGGGGTAACGAAGTGTAAAGGTTGGAAAAGGGAATGCAAATGTTGTATATATGTCTAAGTCCCTCCTGGTAGACGAAAACTTTTCTCACATACCACACACTGTAAATATTCTTGTCGGTATATAATACCAGCGATATAAATCAAAGAACGTGTGTTGTTGCAACCCAAGGCAGACAAGTGATTTGTTTGCATTCTGGTTATTACGACTTTGTGAACCACCAACAGCAACATCAAACACGAAACGAGCCTGACCAATGGCCGGGCTACGGGAGTAAATAAAACCTCTTGGAACTCATCAAAGGTAAAGGTGAGGTACCACTGATATACACTGTAATGGGGGAAGAGGAACGGAGGAGAGATATTACGTGCATTATTGTGATTATAGAGAAACGCTAAACCTACAGGGGTCGTTCAGCGCCTGAGGAATGGGAGATAATCAGCGAAGGGAAGGAACGTAACGCATTGTTCAACCCTCACAGATTCTCACCTAGGATCGTCTGCTCTTCTGCACGACTATCTTCCCATTGCTGGCTGCGGGGGTCGGAGCCCCCGCCCCCCCAACCCCCCTTCTCAAACTCCACCTACTAAACTGGATTCGAAATGTTACAGAAATAAAAATATTAAGAAACGTAGGAGATCAAAAGTATATAACAAATAAATCTGTTAGTTCTCTGTTGATAACGAATATATCTTGTTATCTGTTGATAACGAATAAATCTACTCTGATAGTTATCTTTTGAGAACATCTTTGTTAGTGGTCCTGAGGATTACACCCCCCCCCACGCCCAGGTCTCGGACCAACTCTCCTAGTTTGGAAAGGAAATATTACAGGATTAGGCATTGTTAAGCACATAGGAAAGGTACGTATGTGTACACTGAATGATAACACAAGTTCACAAGATTTACCAGTCACCTTTCGTGTTCAGGAGACAGAAAAGATCAGCAATCTAAGCAGAAACTTAGAAAAAAATTACTAAGACATCTCACGTGTTCACAAGATTGAAAAAATTAGCAGTAATACTACCAGGGTGTAAAACACTGTACAGTCTTCCGTCTTACACTCGTATGACAGGAGGTTAGTACCCCCCCTGCAGGAGCGCTGCCTCTCCAAGGAATATATTCTGTTAAATCCCTTCCAGCCTCCAGTTCTTCCCTGCCAGTCTCCAGCTCTTCCTTGCCAACCTCCAGCTCTTCCATGCCATCTTCCAGCTCTTCCCTGCCAACCTCCAGTTCTTCCCTGCCAGCCTCCAGTTCTCCCCTGCCAGCCTCCAGTTCTTCCTTGCCAGCTTCCAGAACTTTCCTGCGAGCCTCCAGTTCTTACCTACCAGCCTTCAGGACTTCCCTGCCATCCTCCAGCACCATCTTAAACCTGTGCCATACTAACACTCTACAAGCATGGATGGCAGGACTGCCTCCCTCACACGCCTTACAATACTCACTCTCAACTTGCCAACTTTAAGCAAGTCCTAATCCTTTCCTTAACTTACTAAGTCCTCCGACCTTATATATCTGGTGGACCTTCTTGCTGGTGATGCAGCATCCTTGTTCCCTCACTCCCTGCCTCCCTGACTCCCTGCCTCCCTGACTCCCTGCCTCCCTGACTCCCTGCCTCCCTGACTCCCTGCCTCTCCTCACGACTTCACGGCTTGCCGATGTAACACAAAAATCCCTCTGAGAGACTAAGAATATATATATATATATATATATATATATATAATATATATATATAATATATATATATATATATATATATAATATAATATATATATATATATATATATATATATATATATATATATATATATATATATATATATATATATATATATATATAAACTACAGACTTGATACCCAAAGCAACGATAGTTTGACAAAAACAAAATTCATAATCACTATTACAATACTTCTGCGAAAATGAGTCTGCTTTTTATCTTTTCTGTCTCTGTGAAACTTTGAGCATTCCCTCTCTCCCTCTCCCTCTCCCACTCTCTTTCTCTCTTTCTTGCTGTTCACTTCCCTACGTAAGACAGAATTAAAGAACTTTTGCTTCCCCTCTGCCTATTATTCTCACCATTGCTATCTTTCCCCTCTCTAGTTTGTCATCTGGGTCCCCTCTGATTAGTCCCGCCCATCTATCACCTCCATATCTCCCCTCGCTTCATCATATTTCCAACTTTATACTTTTATTCAATAATGAAGGATGGTCTTGTGTCTGCTTTATTTCTCTGTTGTCTCCCTGTCGTCTCTTAAACGTCATTCTTACCACCACCACCACCACCACCACAATCACCACCACAAACAACCTGAATCACCAGTACCACCACTACCACCACCACCACCACAATCACCACCACAAACAACCTGAATCACCAGTACCACCATCACAACTCCTACATAACTCCACTACAATCCTTACAACACAACCATCACATCACCACTCTCACATTACCATCACAATCATCACATCATTCTGACATCACAACCCTCACATAACCCTCACATTACACACCCCTTCACCAATTCTTACACTCAAACACACGCACAGACACACACACAGATGCCTGGGGTAAGAAAGAAAACATGATTACAATAAACATGATTTTGAAATTACATAAAACAGCAGATAAACTTTCTACACATAATCAATACACCGAATAAGAGGACAGTTGTAAACTGAAAAAATTAGCTCGAAATGGGTGTTGAAAATCTTCTACACGTGTTACGCACGACCAACACTTCCTTGCTACCTTGTACACACACACCGCAACGTATACCTTTGAACCTTTGAAGAGTTTCGAGAGTTTCTCTACTCTCTGAGCCCGGCCATGGGCCAGGCTCGTCTGGTGCTTGCCTGGTCAACCAGGCTGTTGCTGCCGGAGGCCTGCTGCCCCACATATCCATCACAGCCTGAGTAGTAGAAGGGGAACATTATTTGAGAAGCGAGGACTCGGTTCACCCACACAAACGCAACCGAATGAGAGGGTTGAGTACGCAAATTCCTTAACAACTTCTAAAAATGTATGACAAAGTTCGTGATGCCAATCCTCTCTCTCTCTCTCTCTCTCTCTCTCTCTCTCTCTCTCTCTCTCTCTCTCTCTACAAACACACACACACACACACAAAATCACTCGAAGCCATCTTCAAATTTGTCTCATCAAATTTTTGGAAATTTGCTCTCGCCCTCAATCACCATCCCCCCTATTCCTCCAATCATCACCACCATCATAATCTTCCTAACTTCATCAAAACACTTTTCCATTTTCTCTTAACTGTGTTTCCCTTCGTTCCTGGTGCATTTCCATTTACCCTTCCTTGACACTTTCCCTTTCCCTGAGGAACTTCTTTCCCTCCCTTCAACCTGTCCCCTTTTTCCTCAGTTTTCCATTTTCCCTAGTTCTGCCCCGTTCTCCAGCTCCCACTTGCACCTGGAGCCGCCTGCGCCCCCTGGACATCTCTCCCTTGAGCCTAGTGATCAGCCCTTTATCTGCACTAATGATGGGAGGTAGGTTTTACCCGCCATCATTAACACTGGAGGTGAAGACAGCTGAGAGTGGAGGCTGTAACCTCATCCCTCACACCTCCACCCACTCTGATCCTTCCCCCACGATGTGTATCACTATTATTCTCCTGATGACTGCTGTGTGCGCGGTTGAGCAATGTAAACATGATTCTGTTGCCTTATATCATTCTGTCTTTACTATCCCTGTTGCACAGGCCCTGAAGTCTCCAGTGTCCCTGTTGCATAATTCCTGAAGTCTCCAGTATCCCTGTTGCATAATTCGTGAGGTCTCCAGTATCTTTGTTGCATAATTCGTGAGGTCTCCAGTATCCCTGTTGCATAATTGCTGAAGTTTTCGGTTCCCCAGCTGCATAATTCCTGAAGTCTCCAGTGTTCCTGCTGTATAATTCCTGAGGTCTCCAGTGTTCCTGATGCATAATTCCTGAAGTCTCTAGGGCCCCTGCTGCAGTCTCTAAGGTCTCCACTGCGAAGTTAGCCATCTCGTCGCATCTCTAAATATCGTTTCTCAGTGGTGCCACCCTCCCCTTTCCTCTGTTCCCCCCTCCTCTCTCTCTTTATCTCTCTCTCTCTCTCTCTCTCTCTCTCTCTCTCTCCCCTCCCTCCCTCTCCGTGATATCCTTCAGGAAATACAATGTTCATTATAATTCCAGTGAATTTCATTTCTACTAAAACTACATCATTTAGTTTTTAATTCAGATATTCTCATCATCTCTTAGCTTTTGTTTGGTTCGTACAGTGCAACGATTGTTGGGTTCAGGTGTGTCTTTGCTTCGTCTGATTAAAGTATTAAGGAAGGTGGAGAACTGTGGGAGATGAATAAGTGGAGCTAGATGATAGGAAGGGGATGTCCTGGAGTATGGATGGGGAGGGTGTAGATAGTCTGAGGAGTCAAGGATGATGTATAGTTGCAACTTTCAAGTGGAAGCCTCACAGTGGGACTCCATGCTTTACAATGTACCTCAAGAAGGTACAGTGTAGAGCATGAAGTCTATTTTGTCAGTGGCGCTGGCCACATGTGAAGGGTCTTGCAACAGCTTCCAGTTCATCAGAGATACAGTTACACCTACAACCGGCTAAAACTGCCTTTGTTTAGAACTAGAGCTAAGATTCAGTTTCAGAAATGGGATGGCAGGTTTCATGGGCTGATCCACTAACGGCTTCATTGGATCACTAATCAGGCATACACTTACACATACACCCTCTATTCTACACATGCTGCGCATTAGTGATCCAATGAAGCCGTTAATGGAATTCAGCCCATGAAACCTGCCATCCCATTTCTGAAACTGAATCTTAGCTCTAGTTTTAAACAGGTAGTTTTAGCCGGTTGTAGGTGTAGCTGTATCTCTGTTGCAACACCCTTCACATGTGGCCAGCGCCACTGACAAAAAATGTGCATTCAATGTACCTTCATGAAGTGTGGGGGTTTGGGATGATTCCGTAGGAACACCTGAGATACTTGTATGAGTAACTGCTTCTACCCGGCTTTGTCGGAGCCAAGATGTCAACTGTTGCCGTGAAATGTGATCTCGTTGGAACACAGGCAAGAGAGAGATATATCATAATCTACATTTGGAAAATCCTAGAATCTGCACACAGAAATCACTCCCTACGAAAGTAAAAGACTGGGCAGGCGGTGCAAAATATCCCAATGAAAAGTAGGGGCGCCATTGGTACACTAAGAGAAAACACAGTAAGTGTCCGGGGCTCAAGACTGTTCAACAGCCTCCCACCATGCATGCATAAGGGGAATTACCAATAGGCCCCTGGCTGCTTTCAAGAGGGAGCTGGACAGATACTTAAAGTCGGTTCCGGATCAGCCGGGCTGTGGTTCGTACGTTGGACTACGTGTTGGTAAATTAGACACATATGCAACACTTGGATATCTTTATTGAGGAAACGTTTCGCCACACAGTGGCTTCATCAGTCCATACAAAGGAGAATCGTGAAGACAGGAGAGTGTGAGGTTGTCAGTCCTCAATCTGATCGATGTGTCAGTCCATCAATCTTGAATAGAATAACAGCATATGAGCAGAGGAGCTTATATACTGCAGACAGGAGATGCAGCAGTGTAGGAGGTGTCACATTTGTTCAATGTGGAAGTAGGTCGTGCCCAAGGAATAGGCAAGCGAAGAAATCCCTGTATTAAGATACCAAGATGTTGCAGTGTCACATCCTGTCTGACACTGCAACATCTTGGTATCTTAATACAGGGATTTCTTCGCTTGCCTATTCCTTGGGCACGACCTACTTCCACATTGAACAAATGTGACACCTCCTACAACTGCTGCACCTCTCCTGTCTGCAGTATATCAGCTCCCTCTTCTCATATGCTGTTATTCTATTCAAGATTGATGGACTGACAACATCGACTCAAGATTGAGGGACTGACAACTCACACTCCTCCGTTCTTCACGATTCTCCTTGTATGGACTGATGAAGCCACTGTGTGGCGAAACGTTTCCTCAATAAAGATATCCAAGTGTTGCATATGTGTCTAATTTACCAACTCGTCGGTTCTCTGAACCATTCATTCACGTTGGACTACGTGCGGACAGCAGTAACAGCAACAACCGGGAGGCCTGGTCGTGGACCGGGCCGCGGGGGCGTTGATCCCCGGAATACCCTCCATGTAGACCAGATAGGCAGACCCTAACTAGGTAGTTAATAGATCGGCTTAATTAGGTAGAGTCTGTACACCCGCCTCTTCCCACACGTATATTCCTTTTGTGACTGAAGCCTGGGTGGGCTGAGTGTCTGGTCGCCGGCACAGTGGGGCTCAGTTGTCACTGTGTAGGTTGTGAAAGGTAATGGTGGATACTAAATAAATTACTGTATGTCTAAATCTAGCTTAGCTTAAATATTTATAAGTAGTAGTAACTTTAGCCTATAGAGGCTTCATTACTTAGTCTTATAAATTGAGAGTGCATAAGGCAAAGGCGCTCCCTGTTATCGTATTTGCTTGGACCTCCTCCTCTCTGCAACAGTGCAAACTGCTGATGTAATGATTACAACACGAAAAACCTAGAGCTATCATTCAACTCCCCTGTGGTTGTTTTGCATCTTGTATCGATTGTAGGCGATTTTTGCCTGTATATATATATATATATATATATATATATATATATATATATATATATATATATATACAGTCATGCGCCGCATAACGACGTTTCGGTCATCGACGGACCGCATATACGACGGCGATGCTGGTGTAAAGAAACCCACTGTTGTTGCCAGTTGTATACAAGTATAGCACACACATTTATGTACAGTACATATTACTTGATAATGATAAAGAACAACTATGTTACTGGTTTATGTACTTTTTATCTTAATTCTAGAGTGTACTCTTTCTACTTAGAAAAAAAAGTTTACTGTAAAACAGAATGGGGGTGTTAGGTCGGCAGCAGCCTCATACATCCCGTGTTTACCCGTCTCTTGATAGTATCATTTTCCCTTGTGCTTCATTTAATCTCGTGTTGTTTTGTACAGTAACATGCTGTACAGGTTTGTAGACTAGGAGCAATAGGCTATACCATATAACCTAGATGTCTAGTAAGCTATACCATCTAGGTTTGTGTAAGTACACTCTGACGTTCGCACAACGACGAAATCGGCTAACTACTCATGTCTCAGAACGTATCCCCGTCGTTAACCGAAGAATCCATATACATACGATACACACACACACACACACACTAACACAGAATAACACACACTAACACACACACTAACACACACTAACACACACACTAACACACACACTAACACACACACTAACACACATACTAACACACATACTAATACACACACTAACACACACACTAACACACACAAACACACACAAACACACACACACACACACACACACTACCACACACACACACACACACTAACACACAGGGTCACATTTGCAGATAGTGCCAGCAGGCAAGCCTTGCTACAACATACAGTGCAACCACTGCTGATGAAGTTATTGTGGAAAAAGCCAATTAATGTTCAATGGTTTACACAGGTGAGTGACCCTGGGTTTAACTTTTGTCCGCTGCTTGTTAGTGAGTAACCTCACATTGTCGGTCCATCCCTCTATTACTGATAACGACGATATGCACCTGGGATAGGGATTTACTTACCTGTGGCCGGATAGGGACCAGGGATTTACATACCTGTAACCGGATAGGGTCCAGTGATAGGGGTTTACATAAATGTGGCCGGACAAGGACCAGGGATAGGGATTTACATACCAGTAGCCGGTTTCCAGGACACCTTTACTCTGGTCCTGAGACCAGATTACTGCCTGATGAATATTTTATACGAAATGAAAAAAAATATATTGATATCTCGCTACGTTTTCATTTTTAAAGCACTTTTTGGAAAAAAAAAAATTTTTCATTAAAATTAAGATATTTTTAATTAAAAGCCATTAGTGTAAAAGTGGTTAATTTTATCAACTATTACGAGGGAGTTAGAGGAAGGGATAGCAGCTGAAGGGAGTAGAGGGGATAGCAGATGAAGGGCGTGGAAGGGATAGCAGCTGAAGGGAGTGAAAGAGATAACAGCTGAAGGGAGTGGATGTGGTAGCAGCTGAAGGGAGAGGAAGGGGTAGCAGCTGGAGGGAGTGGAAGGGATAGCAGCTAGAGTGGAAGGGGTAGCAGCTGGAGACAGTGGAAGGTGTAGCAGCTGGAGGGAGTAGAAGGGGTAGCAGCTGGAGAGAGTGAAAGGGGCAGAAGCTGGAGAGAGTGGAAGGGGTAGCAGCTGGAGAGAGTGGAAGGGGCAGAAGCTGGAGAGAGTGGAAGGGGTAGCAGCTGGAGAGAGTGAAAGGGGTAGCAGCTGGAGAGAGTGAAAGGGGTAGCAGCTGCAGAGTGTGGAAGGGGCAGAAGCTGGAGAGAGTGGAAGGGGCAGAAGCTGGAGAGAGTGGAAGGGGTAGCAGCTGGAGAGAGTGGAAGGGGTAGCAGCTGGAGAGAGTGGAAGGGACAGCAGCTGGAGAGTGGAAGGGGCAGAAGCTGGAGAGAGTGGAAGGGGTAGCAGCTGGAGAGAGTGGAAGGGACAGCAGCTGGAGAGAGTGGAAGGGGTAGCAGCTGGAGAGAGTGGAAGGGGCAGCAGCTGGAGAGAGTGGAAGGGCAAAGCTGGAGAGAGTGGAAGGGACAGCAGCTGGAGAGAGTGGAAGGGGCAAAGCTGGAGAGAGTGGAAGGGACAGCAGCTGGAGAGAGTGGAAGGGGTAGCAGCTGGAGAGAGTGGAAGGGGCAGAAGCTGGAGAGAGTGGAAGGGGCAGAAGCTGGAGAGAGTGGAAGGGGTAGCAGCTGGAGAGTGAAGGGCAGAAGCTGGAGAGAGTGGAAGGGCAGAGCTGGAGAGGGAAGGAGCAGCTGGAGAGAGTGGAAGGGATAGCAGCTGGAGAGAGTGGAAAGGGTAGAAGCTGGAGAGAGTGAAGGGTAGAAGTGGAAGGAGAAGTGGAGAGGGCAGAAGCTGGAGAGTGGAAGGGTAGCAGCTGGAAAGAGTGAAGGGTAGCAGCTGGATAGAGTGGAAGGGCAGAAGCTGAGAGAGTGGAAGGCAGAAGCTGGAGAGAGTGGAAGGGTAGCAACTGGAGAGAGTGGAAGGCAGCAGCTGGATAGTGGAAGGGCAGAAGCTGGAGAGAGTGAAGGGGAGCAGCTGGAGAGAGTGGAAGGGTAGCAATGGAGAGAGGGAAGGGAAGCAGCTGGAGAAGTGGAAGGGCAGAAGCTGGAGAGAGTGAAGGGTAGCAGCTGGAGAGAGTGGAAGGGCAGCAGCTGGAGAAGAGTGAAGGCAGCAGCTGGAATAGGGAAGACACGGAAGGGAAGGCAAACTGGAGAGAGTGAAGGACAGAGCTGGAGAAATGGAAGGCAAAGTAGGAAGAGTGGAAGGTAACAAAAGAAGAGTGAAGAGTAACTAGAAGAGTGAAGGTCAGAAGCTGAAGAGTGAAGAAGCAGTGAGAGAATGAAGAGTAGAGCTGGAAAGAGTGAAGAGTACAGAAGCTGGAGAGAGTGGAAGAGCAGTGAGAGAAATGAAAGGAGAGACTGGAAGGGAAGGCAGAAGCTGGAGAATGAAGGCAGAAGAGAGAAGTGAAGAGAGGAGAGCTGAGAGAGTGAAGGATAAGAAGCAGTGAAGAGTAACATGAGAAGAGTGAAGAGTAACAGAAGACTGAAGAGTGAAGAGCAAAAGTGAAGAGAGTGAAGAGAACTGAAAAGAGTGAAAGATGAACATAGAGTGAAGGCAGAAGCTGAAGAGTGAAAAGAAGCTAAGTGAAAGAAGAGAACGGAAGAGTAAAGGATCAGAACGGAGTGAAGCAGAACTGGAGAGAGGAAGGAGAGCTGGAGGAGAAGAGCAGATGAAGAGGAATACAGCTAGAGGGAAGAAGTCAGCATGGAAAGAGGTAACTGAAGGAAAGCAGTGAGAGAAAGTGAAAGGGACAGCAGGGATGATGATGGAACAGTAAGAAAGGAGATCGAGAGTACAATGCAGAAGAGAGAGAAGAGAGGTAAATGAGAAGAGAGAAGATGAAGAGTAACATAAAGAAGCAGTGAAGAGTAACATAAAGAAGCAGTGAAGAGTAACAAAGAAGCAGTGAAGAGTAACAAAGAAGCAGTGAAGAGTAACATAAAGAAGCAGTGAAGAGTAACATAAAAAGCAGTGAAGAGTAACATAAAGAAAGTGAAGAGTAAATAAAAGCAGTGAAGATAACATAAAGAAGAGTGAAGAGTAAAAAAGAAGCAGGAATAGTAAATGAAGAAGCAGTAAAGGAACATAAAAAGCAGGAAGAGTCTAAGAAAGTGAAAGTAACAGAAGAAGCAGAAGAGACATAAGAAGCAGGAAGATGTAAATGAACCAGAAGCGTGAAGAGTAACATAAAGAAGCAGTGAAGAGTAAATGAAGAAGCAGTGAGAGAGTAACATGAAGCAGTGAAGAGTAACATAGAAGAAGCAGTGAAGATAACTGAAGAAGCAGTGAAGAGTAACATGAAGAAGCAGTGAAGAGTAACATGAAGAAGCAGTGAAGAGTAACATGAAGAAGCAGTGAAGAGTAACATAAAGAAGCAGTGAAGAGTAACATGAAAAGAGTGAAGATTAAAAAAAGATGCAGTGAAGATAATTGAAGTAAGCAGTGAAGAGTAACAAAGAAGCAGTGAAGAGTAACATGAAGAAGCAGTGAAGAATAACATAAAGAAGCAGTGAAGAGTAACATAAAGAAGCAGTGAAGAGTAACATAAAGAAGCAGTGAAGAGTAACATAAAGAAGCAGTGAAGAGTAACATAAAGAAGCAGTGAAGAGTAACAAAAAGAAGCAGTGAAGAGTAACATAAAGCAGCAGTGAAGAGTAACATAAAGAAGCAGTGAAGAGTAACATAAAGAAGCAGTGAAGAGTAACATAAAGAAATAAAGGATAATAGACGGAGTGTAAGATAAACAGTAAACTAAAAAGAGTGAAAGGAAGGAAACAGAAGGGAAAAGAGAGAAGCAGATAAATGGGAAATATAATAAAGGGGAATAGAGGGTCGGGTGGAAAATGTAAAATAAAAGGAGAGAACGGTGAGAAAAAGAGATGCAAAGTGGACGAAGGAATATGTCAGAAATGTGACCAGTAGCGAGAGGGAGATTCACTTACTGTCAGGAGAGAGAGAGAGAGAGAGAGAGAGAGAGAGAGGAGAGGTAGATTCATCAACTGCAGAGGGAAGAGGCAGGATGGGGAAGCAAGAGCCCAGCAATCATTGGAAGTAACTAGGAGACAACTATGGGAAGCTAATAAGAGAGGAGGAAGATAGAGTGAATAAGATTTATTAGTAAGAGAAGATGAAGATAGAGTGAATAAGATTTATTAATAAAAAGAGGCACTGGGAAGCACTAATTGGTTATTATATAGCAAATAAAAAGAGAAGTGGAGAGAAGATGAGGATGGTGGGAAGATTAACACGAGGTGGGTAGAGAAAGGAAATGTTGGAAAAGGAAGACTGATAAGTGAAAAAGGCGGATAATGGAGGAGAAAGATGGATAACAGAAGAATCATGTTGGAAAAGAAAGCTTAATAAGGTGGAAAAACTTGACTTGTTGTAGAAAGATTGATTAATCTGAAGACCAAACTTGATACATTATAAAACAAGTGAAGGAGAAAAAGTAAATCTGGGTAAATAAGGAGGTAGAGAGGAAGATAGATAGAGAAAGAGAAAGAGAGAAAGAGAGAGAGAGTGGGGAGGAAAAGGGTTTGGAAGAGCAGGGATGGGGGGAGATAGGCACAGTATAAAAAATCCCCTTCCAATCTACCTCCCCTCCCCCTCCCCCTTCCCTCAGATATTGCAGGGGAAGACATGGCTGGAATAAAGGTCAAGAGGCAGACCCACGGTGACATGTCAGAGCAGCGAGCAACACTGACGTATTGGCAGGCGATTCAGGGAATCTCTCTCTCTCTCTCTCTCTCTCTCTGTTATTAAATGAATAATAATAATAATAATAATAATAATAACAATAACTCATAGTGATTGGTAATTAGTCCATCGTTGAAAACACACGAGTCCGGTAATGACCACGTAATGACCCACTTAATGACACATCAAGATCATTAACAACAGACTACCTACACGTCTCCTGGACACCACAATCATCACTGATATTAATGACTAATACGAACTGCGTTATAAATAATATCGCTTGTAACACTGTGGTGCATATATTGTAGTACATGCTGCTAGCACCAACAGACCGGTTAATCAGGCAGTCCATCCTGATCTGGGTCCTGGCCGTGGGGGCATCGACCCCCAGGAACCACCTGACATGAGCAATACATGAGGAAGCAATATCTTGCACTATCCCGATTTTTTAAACTAAGTGTCAGAGGTCCCAGACTTTTAAACGCCCTGCCTTCCTACGTCTGGTTGTCTTCAAGTGGGAACTTTGGTTAAGGTCCTCGAATCAGCTCCTGACAAGTCGGGCTGTGGCTTGCATGCTGGACTGGATGCGACCAGCTATAACAGCCTGGATGATCAGTTCTTGATCCGCCAGGAGGCCTGGTCAGTGACAGGGCGGTGGGGGCGTTGACCCCCGGACGCAGGTATCCTTCAGGTATCAGCTGTGCACAGCTTCCTAAAAGTATGAGATTTACAGTGAGCACCTGCCTTATTCTGTGTGATAGTTGCATAGTAGGTACACTATGTGATAGTTGCATAGCGGGTACACTATGTGACAGTTGCATAGTGGGTACACTATGTGATAGTTGCATAATGGGTACACTATGTGACAGTTGCATTGTGGGTACACTATGTGATAGTTGCATAGTGGGTACACTATGACAGTTGCATAGTGGGTACACTATGTGATAGTTGCATAGTGGGTACACTATAACAGTTGCATAGTGGGTACACTATGTGATAGTTGCAAAGTGGGTACACTATGTGACAGTTGCAAAGTGGGTACACTATGTGATAGTTGCATAGTGGGTACACTATGTGACAGTTGTATAGTGGGTACAAAAGCCAGCTATGTTTTCTCTTAAATAGTCCATTACATTAAGTTGGGTTACATACATGAAATTTTATAAACAGACTAGAGTAGAGGAATGAGTGTATAGCCAAGTATTCCACTATGGCTGGAGTTACTATTGCTTGTGAGGTGAGGGAGGTAGTGGAGGAGAGGTGGTATCCTTTATTCTTGTGAGATGAGGGAGGCAAAGTAAGGGGAGTTTGTATCCCTCAGTCGTAGGTGGTGAGGGTAGCAGGGGAAATATAAGTGTGAGGCAAGGGAGAGGAGAAGGCAGTATCTCTCACTCGTGTGAGGTGATGAATGGAGAGGCAAGATGTCCCCTTCCTTCACTAATGCAGTAAGTGGGAAATAGACTAAAAATACTGAGGGAGGAGCGAGCACAAGTGTAGACGACACAATGAAAATACCAGAGTGATTTGACGGCAGGAAGGAAAGGAGAGATATATAGGCAGGGAGGGGAAAGAAGATAAGAAAAAGGGAAAGGAGGGAGGAAAAAATATAAGAAAAATGGAAAGGGGGATTCCTTTGAAATACCTTTGAAGAGTTTCGAGAATTTCTTTACTCTCTGAGCCCGGCCATGGCCCAGGCTCGTCTGGTGCTTGCCTGGTCAACCAGGCTGTTGCTGCTGGAGGCCCGCTGCCCCACATATCCATCACAGCCTGGTTGATCTGGCACCTGGTGAAGATATTTGTCCAGTTTCCTCTTGAAGGCTTCTACACTGGTTCCAGCCGTGTTTCTGATATCTTCTGGTAAGATGTTGAATAGTCTGGGACCCCGGATGTTGATACAGTGCTCCCGTATTGTCCCCACCGCACCCCTGCTCCTCACTGGGTTTATTTTACACTTTCTCCCATATCTCTCACTCCAGTATGTTGTTATGGCAGTGTGCAGATTTGGGACCAGGCCCTCAAGTACTTTCCAAGTATATAAGAAAAGGGAAAGGGAGGGAGGGGTAAGAAGAGAGGAAAATTCAATATAATAACCAATTTCGCTCGTGTACGGTTCAGAAACAAAATCGTGAACTCGTTCGCTCTCTCATACTCATTCACACACACTCATTCACACACACTCATTCACACACACTCATTCACACACACTCATTCACACACACACACACACACACACACACACACACACAAACTACAACATAAAACTTTCGTTCCACCCAACTACCCAAAAGAAAGTGCACACCATCACCCCCCTCACCCTCAAACAACTTCCCTCACCCTCAAACCATTCCTCCTCACCCTCAAACCACTCCCCCTCACCCTCAAACCATTCCCCTCACCTTCAAACCACTCTCCCCTTCCACACAATATCTTACAATTCAGACCAGACAAACATCCACATCATATCTACCAACACAATACCACAATCCTCCCTCCCCGACTAAGAACCACCACTCTCCACATAGCATAACCACCCCACCCAACACTCCACTCCCCACCCCACAAATAACATCCCCCAGAAAACACTGCCCCCCCCAAAAAAAAAACCATAAGACCACCCCACCAACATGAGTCGCTTGCAGAAACAATGAGAGACGAGACAGCAGAAACAATGAGAGACGAGACAGCAGAAACAATGAGAGACGAGACAGCAGAAACAATGAGAGACGAGACAGCAGAAACAATGAGAGACGAGACAGGAGAAACAATGAGAGACGAGACAGGAGAAACAATGAGAGACGAGACAGGAGAAACAATGAGAGACGAGACAGGAGAAACAATGAGAGACGAGACAGGAGAAACAATGAGAGACGAGACAGGAGAAACAATGAGAGACGAGACAGGAGAAACAATGAGAGACGAGACAGCAGAAACAATGAGAGACGAGACAGCAGAAACAATGAGAGACGAGACAGCAGAAACAATGAGAGACGAGACAGGAGAAACAATGAAAGACGAGACAGGAGAAACAATGAGAGACGAGACAGGAGAAACAATGAGAGACAGAGACAGGAGAAACAATGAGAGACGAGACAGGAGAAACAATGAGAGACGAGACAGCAGAAACAATGGAGACGAGACAGCAGAAACAATGAGAGACGAGACAGCAGAAACAATGAGAGACGAGACAGCAGAAACAATGAGAGACGAGACAGCAGAAACAATGAGACGAGACAGGAGAAACAATGAGAGACGAGACAGGAGAAACAATAGAGACGAGACAGAGAAAATGAGAGACGAGACAGGAGAAACAATAGAGACGAGACAGGAGAAACAATAGAGACGAGACAGGAGAAACAATGAGGACGAGACAGGAGAAACAATGAGAACGAGACAGGAGAAACAATGAGAGACGAGACAGGAGAAACAATGAGAGACGAGACAGGAGAAACAATGAGAGACGAGACAGGAGAAACAACGAGACGAGACAGCAGAAACAACGAGACGAGACAGCAGAAACAACGAGACGAGACAGCAGAAACAACGAGACGAGACAGCAGAAACAACGAGACGAGACAGCAGAAACAACGAGACGAGACAGCAGAAACAATGAGAGACGAGACAGGAGAAACAATGAGAGACGAGACAGGAGAAACAACGAGACGAGACAGCAGAAACAATGAGACGAGACAGGAGAAACAATGAGAGACGAGACAGGAGAAACAATGAGAGACGAGACAGGAGAAACAACGAGAGACGAGACAGGAGAAACAACGAGAGACGAGACAGGAGAAACAATGAGAGACGAGACAGGAGAAACAATGAGAGACGAGACAGGAGAAACAATGAGAGACGAGACAGCAGAAACAATGAGAGACGAGACAGCAGAAACAATGAGAGACGAGACAGCAGAAACAATGAGAGACGAGACAGCAGAAACAATGAGAGACGAGACAGCAGAAACAATGAGAGACGAGACAGGAGAAACAATGAGAGACGAGACAGCAGAAACAACGAGACGAGACAGCAGAAACAACGAGACGAGACAGCAGAAACAACGAGACGAGACAGCAGAAACAACGAGACGAGACAGCAGAAACAACGAGACGAGACAGCAGAAACAACGAGACGAGACAGCAGAAACAACGAGACGAGACAGCAGAAACAACGAGACGAGACAGCAGAAACAACGAGAGACGAGACAGGAGAAACAACGAGAGACGAGACAGGAGAAACAACGAGAGACGAGACAGGAGAAACAACGAGAGACGAGACAGGAGAAACAACGAGAGACGAGACAGGAGAAAAACGAGAGAGAGACAGGAGAAACAAGAGAACGAGACAGGAGAAACAACGAGAGACAGAGACAGGAGAAACAACAGAGACGAGACAGGAGAAACAACGAGAGAAGACAGGAGAAACAACGAGAGACGAGACAGGAGAAACAACGAGGACGAGACAGGAGAAACAACGAGAGACGAGACAGGAGAAACAACGAGGGACGAGACAGGAGAAACAACGAGAGACGAGACAGGAGAAACAACGAGAGACGAGACAGGAGAAACAACGAGAGACGAGACAGGAGAAACAACGAGAGACGAGACAGGAGAAACAATGAGAGACGAGACAGGAGAAACAACGAGAGACGAGACAGGAGAAACAACTAGAGACGAGACAGGAGAAACACCAAGAGACGAGACAGGAGAAACACCGAGAGACGAGACAGGAGAAACACCGAGAGACGAGACAGGAGAAACACCGAGAGACGAGACAGGAGAAACACCGAGAGACGAGACAGGAGAGTCACAGGAAAAAGAAACTGATCAAACTGCAACCATTAGTCTTGCAATATCTCAGAAGTGAAAGACAGAAATCCGTAGAAACTTGCAACTGATGACGTTCAATACTTGGCAATAAACAAACGGGGAAAAATGAGAAAACATCGGGAATTTACAGAGTATTATAGAGAGATGTCGTAAGTCTGGCTCGCTGTTCCATTACCCTTCAGAAGAAGGATGGAAAGTGCAAGGCAACGGTGGGCAAGGGAAGGGAAGGAGGACAAGAGAGAGGGGGGAATAAAAGGAGAGGGAAAGAACGTTAATTAGAGGAAGTTGAAGAAAGGGGGGAAAAGAAATAAAGAGGGAACACTAAGGGAAAAGGAAATGAAAGAGGACGGAATATCCTAGGAGAAAGTGGAAAGGGGTAGAAAAGGAAGAGCAAGAACAGAAGTAGGAATAATGTGAGGGAGACAAAATATAATGGAAAGAGAATGGAAACATGAAGGGTCACATCAACACTCATAAGAGGTCACGTTGTATCCTCATCAATAGATACAAAGTACAGACACTTTGTACTCAACATGTATTGTAAGTTGGCTATTCATCAACTTAAATCTTTCCTGCAGCACATTCGCATTTTGCAATTATTCACCAGGATGAGGCCCACAATACATCCAAGCACATGTTGAAAGCTCAACCACAGACAAACGACACACTCATCAAGACAGACCACAGCTTGCTAATGCCACTAGTGTTATGTCTTCACTTACTGGTACGCAAGCGTCTACCTCGCTCTCTTCTAATTCAGTAAATTTAGTTAAGCGGAATATATTTGTTTGCAAGATCAAATTTCTAGAAATCATCATGCAGTAATATCACTATATATTTTAATCTTCCTATTATGAAATTAATTTATTTTGCATTTTTACCTTAAAATATAAAATCTTTAGTGAATATATCTCGTTACTTTCCCCTCCCCTCCCTCCCTTCCCTTCCCTTCCCTTCCCTTCCCTCCCCACCCCTTCCTTCCCTCCTCCCTCCCACAAAAAAGGTCAATATTTCAGAGAAATATTTAACGCGCGATAGAGACCCATTCCCTTATGCTAATTAATTCTCGAAAGGAAACTGCTAATTAGTTTTTCTTTTACGAGAGACACCTCGGGAGGCCGCCAGCCGCAGCCTCTTCCCTCCCGTCCCTCATGCTCCACCCAGCCCTCCTCCACCTTAACATGGGCTCAACCTCTTATGTTGCTATTCCATTGAGGCTGGGAACCGTCAGGTGGGGTCAGGAGCTCTTGACCCCATCTAGTCGACACGTTTACTGTCTCCTGACGGTATCTCACGACTGTACTGTCTCCTGACGAATAAACCACCATCAGCTACAGCAGGAACCAGAAAGAAGTGTCCAGGCGCCCCCTTCAAGATCCTCCTCCATTATGTTTTCACAACCATTACGATATTTTGAAGTGTAAAGATGTTCCCATCCAATACTAGTGTTCACAGGCAGGGCAGGGTCGTTAAGAATACAAGAGTGACAGCCTGTTCCATGCTCTTCATGGGACACGCCAAGTGTCAATCAATGCCTTCAATATATATTCACTTCACAATAACTGTTTAATGACAAAAAATAACCACTGACGTTTTCACTAAATTTAACATAGCCAGTCTAAATTTGGTAGTATAGCCAGATTAATATATTTATATTGCATTTCAGAAAATACGGAGCCTTCAGCAGACAATGAAGCCTAGGATTGAGAAGATGGGAACAGTGACATCCTGTTCTTCGCTTCCTCATCTCTCACCATTTCCTCTTCCTCATCATGCAGCTTTCACTCCCTCTTCAAAATAGAATGGCAATTTTTTTACATGCAGTGGTCTCGACCCCCCCTCCTTCCTCTCTCTCTCTGTCTCTGTCTCTCACTCTCCCTTTCTCTCTCATCCTCTCCTTTACCTAGTTTTATTCTCTCTGCCTCTGGCCTCGTTTCTATTCTCTAAACAATAGCACCAACAAATTATTATTATTATTATTATTATTATTATTATTTCGCTACAATCTGCATGACAGCACACAGAGCTAACTGGTCTTCCAGTATAAAACGTGTTCCACTATCAGGCTTACACTCTGTGTCATAGGAGTGAAGTTACAGGATTTTACCCATAAAAGACGCTGTGTGTGTTTGTTGCAGTGTGTGAAACAGCCTTGGGCAACATCACTAAACATCACACAGAGGCACTACCAACATGTGTTTGACTCGTGGCAATATCACTGATAACACAGACGCACTACCAACACTGATAACACAGACGCACTACCAACACTGATAACACAGACGCACTACCAACACTGATAACACAGACGCACTACCAACACTGATAACACAGACGCACTACCAACAATGATAACACAGACGCACTACCAACACTGATAACACAGACGCAACTACCGAACTACCACATGATAACACAGACGCACTACCAACACTGATAACACAGACGCACTACCAACAATGATAACACAGACGCACTACCAACACTGATAACAGACGCACTACCAACAATGATAACACAGACGCACTACCAACAATGATAACACAGACGCACTACCAACATGATAACACAGACGCACTACCAACACATGATAACACAGACGCACTACCAACAATGATAACACAGACGCACTACCAACACTGATAACACAGACGCACTACCAACACTGATAACACAGACGCACTACCAACACTGATAACACAGACGCACTACACACTACCAACAACTGATAACACAGACGCACTACCAACACTGATAACACAGACGCACTACCAACAAATGATAACACAGACGCACTACCAACAATGATAACACAGACGCACTACCAACACTGATAACACAGACGCACTACCAACAATGATAACACAGACGCACTACCAACAATGATAACACAGACGCACTACCAACAATGATAACACAGACGCACTACCAACAATGATAACACAGACGCACTACCAACACTGATAACACAGACGCACTACCAACAATGATAACACAGACGCACTACCAACAATGATAACACAGACGCACTACCAACAATGATAACACAGACGCACTACCAACAATGATAACACAGACGCACTACCAACAATGATAACACAGACGCACTACCAACAATGATAACACAGACGCACTACCAACACTGATAACACAGACGCACTACCAACACTGATAACACAGACGCACTACCAACAATGATAACACAGACGCACTACCAACACTGATAACACAGACGCACTACCAACAATGATAACACAGACGCACTACCAACAATGATAACACAGACGCACTACCAACAATGATAACACAGACGCACTACCAACAGATGATACACAGACGCACTACCAACACTGATAACACAGACGCACTACCAACAATGATAACACAGACGCACTACCAACACTGATAACACAGACGCACTACCAACAATGATAACACAGACGCACTACCAACAATGATAACACAGACGCACTACCAACAATGATAACACAGACGCACTACCAACAATGATAACACAGACGCACTACCAACACTGATAACACAGACGCACTACCAACAATGATAACACAGACGCACTACCAACACTGATAACACAGACGCACTACCAACATGATAACACAGACGCACTACCAACATGATAACACAGACGCACTACCAACAATGATAACACAGACGCACTACCAACACTGATAACACAGACGCACTACCAACAATGATAACACAGACGCACTACCAACAATGATAACACAGACGCACTACCAACAATGATAACACAGACGCACTACCAACACTGATAACACAGACGCACTATTAACACTGATAACACAGACGCACTACCAACATGCTGAATTCCTGTATACTGAATGCCTTTAAGCCCCTCCCCCTCCACACAATGAAGTATTAAACGGTGATACAAATTTGCCACATGAATGTGCAGGCGCGCACACGCTCTGGCTTACGCTGATTAACAACATATCTGTCATTTCACGTTACCTATATTCCTTAATTCTACCCTTTTGGAGAGCGCGACTTTTTTGTTAGGTTGTGTACATCATTGTTTAGCTCTGAAACAAGCGACTGCAACAAGTCTTAGCTATGAGGGCCAGCGGGTCGCTAACAGCAACAGCCTGGTTAAACAGGTACTTAACCTGGAAGCTTGGCCTAACGCCGGGATGGTAGGGTAGAAACCTCTTGAATTTAACAAATATATTAATGGTAGCTGGAATTTCTCAGCTGTTGTGAGGTTGACAACATAATATCGTACGTGAAAGCACACACGTGTTTTGAAGACTGTCAACATTAGCGTGGCTTCTCTCGTTTTAAAACTAATCATAATCCACTTTATAATTTTTCTGGCCTTAACTACCTATAAGGTAGTTCATCAGTGGGGTCATCGCCCCCCGGTCCAGCCCTTTAAAAGATTAAGTCTTCTTTAATATTGAAGACGACATTAATGTTCAACGATATTTTACTTGCTTCCTCTGAGCCATGAAGAATCTGACTGCGTTTTATATTCTACACTTATTTTGAGTTTTTAATTCTCTTTTACATCGAAGCATCTGCAATTTGTCACATACTTTTATATATCTGTTAAACAATGACCTTTTTGAAAGTTTTTTTTCTCTACACTGCCATTTTTTTCTGGCCTTTGCTGCATTTGCTTTATTGTCTTCTTTTAAACGATAAGTAAATCATTATTCTTCCTAAAACATTTTACACGTTCCTTTCATTCTTTGAGATTACCTGTGTTTTTTTTTATTCTGTGTTCATTTCGAGCTATTTTTTTCCATATCAAAGCAGCTGCAATTTATCAACACAACATACGGACATTTTCCCTTGCTCACTGGAAGGCTCTGTCAATATCTGTTTGTAATTTGTCTGTCTTTTCTACTGAAGCGACTTTAATGTTTTTTTTTTTGGCATCGTCTGAAAAAGATAAGACAAAGTTAGGTCATATACTATAAGCCTCGCCAATTTCTCACCACAAGTACTCTACTCAGAGTCTAGCTCAAGACCCAGGCACCAACACACCTCCGTGTGCAGGTAATTTAAAGTGGCCAGCAACTGTTGAATCTTCTACCAAGGCAGAGTCACTCAAAGAAAAAAAATTCGCCATCAATTGCTCTTTCTTTCCAGAAGACGACGATTATTATACAAATGGTGTAGAAAATAGTCAACTAGATGCTTGAGGTACTTGTGCAAGACCCTCCGATCCACCGACCCTCCCAATAAGGTCAGCGCATATTAAATCTAGATTACCAATATAGTGACATCACCTAGAAGTCAAAGAATGAATGTACCAAGCTACATTAAGATGAAAATTGCTATGAAATCCAAGTCTAATCTGAAATGCTTTTCCATGGTAAATAGGACGAAAATTCAGGTGAAGATAAGTCCACTTAAATTTAACTCAGGAAAGTTTACTGCTAATGGCCGAGAAATACGTTCCTATCTGAACATATAATTATTCTTCTGTTTTCATAAAGGAAGAGAAATTAAATTCCATATTTTGGGGGAAGACATAGGCAGAGAAAGCTTTACTGTTTCGCTCTACAGAGAGAAACGTTGCCCCAATGAAAGTTTGCTGGGCGTTTTAATCAATAATATCAGCAGTCCGCATTTTTGAACATCCAACATTTTAATAAATATAAAACACCTAAGGAAAACAAAATTCTCAAGAGCACAGTGACATGCCTGTGAAGGGTTTCCAGAGTTTATCTACCTACGCAGTCCCATATATTCCTTAAACCCCTTACATTTACGTCAACCCCTTCCCCCCCCCCGAAATCGACTTCCAATTCCCTAAATCCAATTCAAATCTCCTATCCACCTCAAACTTATTTAATCCACTTCAAACCCCCATACATCCATTTCAGTCCCCCATACAACCACTTCAATCCCCCCTTACACCCACTTCAATGCCCCTTAGAACCACTTCAATCCCCCTTAGAACCACCTCAATCCCCTCATACAACCACCTCAATCCCCCCTTAGAACCACTTCAATCCCCCTTACAACCACCTCAATCCCCCTTACAACCACCTCAATCCCCCTTACAACCACTTCAATCCCCCTTACAACCACCTGAATCCCCCTTACAACCACCTCAATCCCCCTTACAACCACTTCAATCCCCCTTACAACCACTTCAATCCCCCTTTCAACTTCAATCCCCCTTACAACCACTTCAATCCCCTTACAACCACTTCAATCCCCCCTTACAACTTCAATCCCCCATGTGTCCACTAATTCGATCAGAAATGATAATTGACATCTCTTTACAGGAAGGTAATAATGAGTCAATAATAACCTGGGAGAGAATATTAAAAAGAAAAACAGATTTCTAGAGAATTATAAAAGAAATTAAGATTTTTTTTGATCAATTGATACAATGTTTTCATCCCAGAGCGAACAAGAGATATTAGGTAATTTCCTGTGGCCGTCAGCTATATGTACACGTGAGGGAGAACACGCACGTGCGCGCACGCGTGTCGAGCGAACACACAACTGTAAGCGTCAGCTGTCTACATGTGCGGTGAACACGCACATATGTGCGCGATGCGTATAATTACATGTAGGTTCATATGTAAATGTGTGTACATGTGTGTGTGTCGCAGTGAGTGCAGTAGTGTGCACACGCTTGTGTATATGCCTGTGACATACTTTGACCGGCTTTAAGAGTTTTTCTATCTTCGATGCCCGACTTGTTGTCAGGTTTTTCTGCTAACCGACTGTTCAACCAGGCTGTTCCTACTGGCGGCCCACTGGCCTACGTATCCACCACAGGCTAGCTTATCCAGCACATTATTATAATAATGGGAAGCGCTAAACCCGTAGGATTTTACAGCGCTAGTGGGGGGGGGGTTGTGAAAAGTATTCAGGCTTAATTCAGGGAACTAGAGCACAGATCCAATTCTCTAAATCAAGAGCCCCTCACCAGCGTCAAGGAACCTCCCTTGAGGGGTTATCCAGCACAGCCTGGTTGATCCGGCAATATTTCTGATATCTTATGTTAAGATGTTGAACAGTCTGGGGCCACGGACGTTGATACAGTGCTTCCTTATTGCGCCCAGGATGCCCCCATATCTCTCGCTCCAGTATGCTGTCATGGCAGTGTGCAGATTTGGGACAAGGCCCTCCAGTACTTCCCACGTGTATATTATCAGGTATCTCTCTCATCCGCTCCAGTGAGAACATGTTTAGGACTGCGGCGTTCCCAGTAATTTAAATGATTTATTGGTTCTATGCGGCCGTAAATGATGTATGTATATGTTCCAGCCCTGATATCTCCCCTCTTCTGAACCAGGTCGTCAACACTGAACAATACTACAAACGATAGAGCACAAGCGATTTGAATAATGTCATTATTGATACTAATTCCCTAGCTTTAAAAAGTTCTTATTATCCATCCTTTCATTTTCCTCACTATAGCGACATTTGTCTTACAGTGTACCTTGAAAGGTCAGCTGATAATTACTCCCAGGTTTTTCACGCGTTCCTTTCATTCTATTTGATGATTCTTTGAGTTTTATATGCAGTGTCCTTTCTAAGTTCTTCATTCTTTCCATATTTAAGTAGCTGGAACACCGCCACATCTCTCACTCCAGTACTGTGTTATGGTAGAGAGTCGATCTGAAACTAAGCCCTCAAGTATCATCCATGAATATTTATCAGATATCTCTGTTCTAGAGTACATTCTAGGTACTTTGAGGGGGTTTCCAGTGTGAATTCTTCACTGGCTCTGTGTAGGCAGTGAACTATCTACCTTTTCCAGCTCTGATGTCCTTCCTACCTTAACGAGTCCGTCAACACCGAACAATATTCTACACGAGAAAACAGAACTGATTTGTACAGTGGCACTATTCTTGTGAATTTTTTTTATTATCTACTCTGTCATTTTTCTGGCCTTTGCGACATTTGCTTTTATAGTCTTCTCTAAATGACAGGTCAATATAACATTATTATTATTAACAAGTCCTCCATATCTGAGTACTTGGATTTTGTCACCACTGAATATTATATTTTCCACTGCTCACTGGAAGACTACCTGGAGGATGTTTCCAGAGGTCAAGGCCTCAGAGGCCTGGTCCCAGGTAAGGCCTCCTAGCGGATCAAAGACTGATTAACCAGGCTGTTACTACTGGCCGCGGAATCCAAAGTTCGAACAAAGTAGGTTTTGTTGGTATCTGTTTGAAATTTTTTGTCTTCTACCGATGAAAATTTTCATGCCTGTTTTGGTATGGTCCGCAAAGTATGATACGAAGCTGTGACTAGTGTTTTTATCTGCTAGGAGGATCAGAAACAGCAAAGGCGCCAGCACTGTGCCTTGAGGTACACAACTATTTATTTATTTTGCTAATGCTGGAATATCTGAACATTTATGTTTGTACTCACTTATATATGATTGAGGGTTCGAGTCTCGGCTTCTCGCTCCTCCTCTTCGTTGGTCGCTATTAGGTTCACTCTCTCCTGGCTTCAAGAGTCTTTTCATACCTCTTCCTAAAGCTATGTACGGACCTGCCTCTACAACTCCAGGTCGTGCATGTATGAAAGCTCAAAACCCTAACATAGAAACAAGCAGGAAAAAACACGGGTATGAATAAAACAAACAGCTAGTGAGTGTTTGTAGGGAGTCAAGTCTCAGCTCCTGGTCCCGCCTACCAGACTACTTCTGAGCCTTGCTCTGTATCGAGTTTTGTTACACCTGTCCACTTTACCCACAACACATCAAGTCTCGAAATACGTATTAAACAACAAGCACAATAACAGATATCTCCACTCTCATCCATCTCCATTACTAACGAACAAAAAACATAACTAATGACAACGACTTTGACAGCGTATAAATCAACGAGCTAGGTACATAACTGTGTCATCTGTAAGTGGGATTCACGGAGCCGGATTGACTGTAATCCTGGTAATCCAGTTCTTGAAGATTAGATACGGATTATATCGACCTGGTACACTACCATCAGGCAGCGCTCGGTCCAGCCACCCCACCAGCAGGTAGTGGTAGGTCCAGCCACCCCACCAGCAGGTAGTGGTAGGTCCAGCCACCCCACCAGCAGGCAGTGCTAGGTCCAGCCACCCCACCAGCAGGCAGTACTAGGTCCAGCCACCCCACCAGCAGGTAGTGGTAGGTCCAGCCACCCCACCAGCAGGTAGTGGTAGGTCCAGCCACCCCACCATCAGGCAGCGCTCGGTCCAGCCACCCCACCAGCAGGTAGTGGTAGGTCCAGCCACCCCACCAGCAGGCAGCGCTCGGTCCAGCCACCCACAGCAGGTGGTCCAGCCCACCAGCGGTAGCGTGGTCCAGCCACCCCACCAGCAGGTAGCGCTCGGTCCAGCCACCCCACCAGCAGGTAGCTCGTCAGTAGGGTAGGTCCAGCCACCCCACCATCAGGCAGCGCTCGGTCCAGCCACCCCACCAGCAGGTAGTGGTAGGTCCAGCCACCCCACCAGCAGGTAGCGCTCGGTCCAGCCACCCCACCAGCAGGTAGTGGTAGGTCCAGCCACCCCACCAGCAGGTAGCGCTCGGTCCAGCCACCCCACCAGCAGGTAGTGGTAGGTCCAGCCACCCCACCAGCAGGTAGTGGTAGGTCCAGCCACCCCACCAGCAGGTAGTGGTAGGTCCAGCCACCCCACCAGCAGGTAGTGGTAGGTCCAGCCACCCCACCAGCAGGTAGTGGTAGGTCCAGCCACCCCACCAGCAGGTAGTGGTAGGTCCAGCCACCCCACCAGCAGGTAGTGGTAGGTCCAGCCACCCCACCAGCAGGTAGTGGTAGGTCCAGCCACCCCACCAGCAGAGTGGAGGTAGAAAGAGGTAGGGGAGTAGAAGAGGAGGGAGTCCAGCACCACCAGCAGGTAGTGTTAGGTCCACCCCACCCAGCAGGTAGGTAAAACCAGTGGTGTCCAGCCACCCCACCAACAGCAAGTGGAGGGGAAGAGAGAGAGAGAGAGAGAGGAAGCGACAGCTGACAGGAGAACAGTTTGTGTTCCATCGTGTCCACTCCCACTGGCCGTTCAGGTAAACCAGACTGTTGGTACACCGAGTGAATCAACGAGTACCAACAAGGTGAACAAACACTCCAGGTATTTTTTAACATTTCCAATTATGCTAAGTAATCCACAATGGCCTCATGTCTGCAGTATAACGTAATCTAAGCTAATGCATGGCCCCCCTAACGCACCTCTGCAGAAAGACAGCTTGCTTAAAGACAGCTTGATTAAAGACAGCTTGCTTGAATACAAGCTTTCTCATACCTCAATAAGTAAATAATGAGAAATGCTTTACGTTGTGGGTAAATAAATGTACTGCAATAAATGTACTGCAATAAATGTACTGCAATAAGACGCATAAAATGTAATCACCTATAAGTAATTATTCTGATATACTTCACGTTAAGCTTGAAACAGTGTTAGCTGTCACGTTAACCTTGCAGCAGTGTTAGCTGTCACGTTAACCTTGCAACAGTGTTAGCTGTCACGTTAACCTTGCAGCAGTGTTAGCTGTCACGTTAACCTTGCAGCAGTGTTAGCTGTCACGTTAACCTTGCAGCAGTGTTAGCTGTCACGTTAACCTTGCAGCAGTGTTAGCTGTCACGTTAACCTTGCAGCAGTGTTAGCTGTCACGTTAACCTTGCAGCAGTGTTAGCTGTCACGTTAACCTTGCAGCAGTGTTAGCTGTCACGTTAACCTTGCAGCAGTGTTAGCTGTCACGTTAAGCTTGCAGCAGTGTTAGCTGTCACGTTAAGCTTGCAGCAGTGTTAGCTGTCACGTTAAGCTTGCAGCAGTGTTAGCTGTCACGTTAACCTTGCAGCAGTGTTAGCTGTCACGTTAAGCTTGCAACAGTGTTAGCTGTCACGTTAACCTTGCAGCAGTGTTAGCTGTCACGTTAAGCTTGCAGCAGTTGTGTTTGAGCATGTCACGTTAAGCTTGCAGCAGTGTTAGCTGTCACGTTAAGCTTGCAGCAGTGTTAGCTGTCATGTTAAGCTTGCAGCAGTGTTAGCTGTCATGTTAAGCTTGCAGCTGTGTTTGCTGTCATGTTAAGTTTCCAGCAGTGTTAGATGTCATGTTAAGTTTCCAGCAGTGTTAGATGTCATGTTAAGCTTGCAGCAGTGTTAACTGTCATGTTAAGCTTGCAGCTGTGTTTGCTGTCATGTTAAGTTTCCAGCAGTGTTAGATGTCATGTTAAGTTTCCAGCAGTGTTAGATGTCATGTTAAGCTTGCAGCAGTGTTAGCTGTCACGTACACGTGGTGTACAAAACCCATAAGTTGAAGAATGAGACACTTATGATGCAACATTTGGGAATCTTTATTGCTGAAACGTTTTGCCAGCCAGTGGATTCTTCAGTCCATTACAGAGAAGAACTGTGGAATATGAGGAGGAATGTGAGGCAATCAGTCCCTAAACCTTGAGTCCATGTGTTCAGTCCATCAATCTTATCAAGATTGATAGACTGAACGCATGGACTCCATGATGAGGGACTGATTATCTCATTTCTCTTCATCTTCCATCGTTCTTCTCTGCAATGGACTGAAGAAGCCACTGGCTGGCAAAACGTTTCCGCAATAAAGATTTCCAAATGCTGCATCATAAGTGTGTCATTCTTCAACATGTCAGTACTTGAGCTCAGTGATTTGTGGAGGCTCCATCTTCCCTCTAGTAATGGCGTATTATCAGCGCTATTTATTCATGATTTAACCACCTGAGTCTTTCCTATAACCAATTCATTAGTAGCAATTGTTAAAACTCTGTAAACAATTCATCTTGGTGAGTGGGGTGCAACAAGTCGAGCAGCAGGTATGAAGTTAACCCCTAAGTGAAGCTACTTTCACCTCCACCCTGAGAGTCGAACCACTGGTTCCTAATTTTGAAGCTTACAACTTCCTGGCCTTTGGAGGCATATACCTATGATACCATTGGTGAGTTCTGGGAGTTTTTCAGTTCTCAGAGTCCGGCTTTGGGCCAAGCTCATCTGATGTGGACCTTTAACAACGTCCGTTCTTCTTTTGTATACACTACTTTGCTATTATACTTTTGACCATGCTTGCCATGACAACACCATAGACGTGCGTCTCTGTGTGTGCGTGGTGAAACGAGTGTCACTTGAGGCCACCACACCATCCCTCCCTTTGTCACCAGTGCCCGACCAGTCATGTCCTACAGATGCAACACAATGTCTTTCCTGCTGGGTCTAGCCCTGAGTCCAGCTCTGGGTCCAGCCCTGAGTCCAGCTCTGGGTCCAGCCCTGGGTCTAACCCTGAGTCCAGCTCTGGGTCCAGCCCTGGGTCTAGCCCTGAGTCCAGCTCTGGGTCCAGCCCTGGGTCTAGCCTTGAGTCCAGCTCTGGGTCCAGCCCTGGGTCTAGCCCTGAGTCCAGCTCTGGGTCCAGCCCTGGGTCTAGCCCTGAGTCCAGCTCTGGGTCCAGCCCTGGGTCTAGCCCTGAGTCCAGCTCTGGGTCCAGCCCTGGGTCTAGCCCCGAGTCCAGCTCTGGGTCCAGCCCTGGGTCCAGATCCGGGTCTAGCCCTGGGTCCAGCCCTGGGTATAGCCCTGGGTCCAGTCCTGGGTCTGTTTCTTTTATTACAGCCTCTCTTCTCACCCACTATTCTTCACCTATCCCCACTTACCCTTCAACCCCTGTGGGTCTTGTTGAGTTAGTCTGGTCTAGAAGTGTACCAAATATGTAATTAAGAGTCTGATATACTAATTACATTACTATCCACGAGGAGTACAGCAACAGCCTCGGGAGTCTTCAAACACAAGTCTTTTCATGAACTCAACATTTGTCGTTTGCTGTGTGTGCGGTACAAATCTGACTTCCGGTGACTAGTAATGCTCTGATTTACTGCCTGAACCTGGTGGCACAAAAAGAAATGGCTGGGGACGCACAACATTCCATATTGCACGACAGGTGCAATCACTGTCCAGTTGCACATGCAATGGTACTGGTAAGGTAGAAAATAAGTTCATATATTTGAACTTTTACGCCGGTGTGTAGAGTGGGTTGGTTGGTGAGTAGAGTGGGTTGGTAGGTGTGTAGAGTGGGTTGGTCGGTGTGTAGAGTGGGTTGGTTGGTGTGTAGAGTTGGTTGGTGTGTAGAGTGGGTTGGTGGTGTAGGTGGGTTGGTTGGTGTGTAGAGTGGGTTGGTTGGTGTGTAGAGTGGGTTGGTGGTGGTAGAGTGGGTTGGTGGTGTGTAATGGTTGGTGGTGTGTAGAGTGGGTTGGTTGGTGTGTAGAGTGGGTTGGTTGGTGTGTAGAGTGGGTTGGTTGGTGTGTAGAGTGGGTTGGTAGGTGTGTAGAGTGGGTTGGTAGGTGTGTAGAGTGGGTTGGTTGGTGTGTAGAGTGGGTTGGTTGGTGTGTAGAGTGGGTTGGTTGGTGTGTAGAGTGGGTTGGTTGGTGTGTAGAGTGGGTTGGTTGGTGTGTAGAGTGGGTTGGTTGGTGTGTAGAGTGGGTTGGTTGGTGTGTAGAGTGGGTTGGTTGGTGTGTAGAGTGGGTTGGTGGTGTGTAGAGTGGGTTGGTGGTGTGTAGAGTGGGTTGGTTGGTGTGTAGAGTGGGTTGGTTGGTGTGTAGAGTGGGTTGGTTGGTGTGTAGAGTGGGTTGGTTGGTGTGTAGAGTGGGTTGGCTGGTGTGTAGAGTGGGTTGGCTGGTGTGTAGAGTGGGTTGGCTGGTGTGTAGAGTGGGTTGGTTGGTGTGTAGAGTGGGTTGGTTGGTGTGTAGAGTGGGTTGGTTGGTGTGTAGAGTGGGTTGGTTGGTGTGTAGAGTGGGTTGGTTGGTGTGTAGAGTGGGTTGGTTGGTGTGTAGAGTGGGTTGGTTGGTGTGTAGAGTGGGTTGGTTGGTGTGTAGAGTGGGTTGGTTGGTGTGTAGAGTGGGTTGGTTGGAGCAGACCTCACAGCCTCCGCTAATATTATATAGTTAATAAATTAAAACAAGAAAAACTTTACATTGGGTACAAAGAAAAACGACACTTTAGGATAATCAACAAAAAAAACAGGAGGTAAACAGATGGAGGTGACAGTGTTTCTCATGCCTACTGGTGTTGCCATGGCAGCAAAGCTGCTGCTGCTGCTGCTGCAGCCAAACTGACCATACTCCAAGTCGTTACAAGAGGTCGTCCAAGGCTACAAGTCCATCGAGGAGCTTTTTAACTGCAAAGTTTATATCCAATTAAGTAAAATTTACCCCCGAGTAAGGTTCTAACTGCTAACGTCTCATACCAAGACATCTTTGAACATTTTAAACCCGTTTCCAGAAGGTTTCTTGCGTAACTCTCAGTATATTTGTATATTTATCTTCCAGTCTACAAGCAACGCATATCAAATCCGATATTATGCACTAGTATGCCACTCACGTTATCCACTCTACAGGTATTCAACTCCCGTTGTCCACTCTACAGGTATTCAACTCCGTTGTCCACTCTACAGGTATTCAACTCCCGTTGTCCACTCTACAGGTATTCAACTCCCGTTGTCCACTCTACAGGTATTCAACTCCCGTTGTCCACTCTACAGGTATTCAACTCCCGTTGTCCACTCTACAGGTATTCAACTCCCGTTGTCCACTCTACAGGTATTCAACTCCGTTGTCCACTCTACAGGTATTCAACTCCCGTTGTCCACTCTACAGGTATTCAACTCCCGTTGTCCACTCTACAGGTATTCAACTCCCGTTGTCCACTCTACAGGTATTCAACTCCGTTGTCCACTCTACAGGTATTCAACTCCGTTGTCCACTCTACAGGTATTCAACTCGTTGTCCCGCTCATCAATCGTCCACTCTACAGGTATTCAACTCCCGTTGTCCACTCTACAGGTATTCAATCCGTTGTCCACTCTACAGGTATTCAACTCCGTTGTCCACTCTACAGGTATTCAACTCCGTTGTCCACTCTACAGGTATTCAACTCCCGTTGTCCACTCTACAGGTATTCAACTCCGTTGTCCACTCTACAGGTATTCAACTCCGTTGTCCACTCTACAGGTATTCAACTCCCGTTGTCCACTCTACAGGTATTCAACTCCGTTGTCCACTCTACAGGTATTCAACTCCCGTTGTCCACTCTACAGGTATTCAACTCCCGTTGTCCACTCTACAGGTATTCAACTCCCGTTGTCCACTCTACAGGTATTCAACTCCGTTGTCCACTCTACAGGTATTCAACTCCGTTGTCCACTCTACAGGTATTCAACTCCGTTGTCCACTCTACAGGTATTCAACTCCGTTGTCCACTCTACAGGTATTCAACTCCCGTTGTCCACTCTACAGGTATTCAACTCCGTTGTCCACTCTACAGGTATTCACGTTCCATCTAGACCTTCTCTACATTTACTCCCGTTGTCCACTTTTTACAGGTATTCAACTCCGTTGTCCACTCTACAGGTATTCAACTCCCGTTGTCCACTCTACAGGTATTCAACTCCGTTGTCCACTCTACAGGTATTCAACTCCCCTTGTCCACTCTACAGGTATTCAACTCCCGTTGTCCACTCTACAGAGTATTCAACTCCGTTGTCCACTCTACAGGTATTCAACTCCCGTTGTCCACTCTACAGGTATTCAACTCCGTTGTCCACTCTACAGGTATTCAACTCCGTTGTCCACTCTACAGGTATTCAACTCCCGTTGTCCACTCTACAGGTATTCAACTCCGTTGTCCACTCTACAGGTATTCAACTCCCGTTGTCCACTCTACAGGTATTCAACTCCGTTGTCCACTCTACAGGTATTCAACTCCCGTTGTCACTCTACAGGTATTCAACTCCGTTGTCCACTCTACAGGTATTCAACTCCGTTGTCCACTCTACAGGTATTCAACTCCCGTTGTCCACTCTACAGGTATTCAACTCCCGTTGTCCACTCTACAGGTATTCAACTCCCGTTGTCCACTCTACAGGTATTCAACTCCCGTTGTCCACTCTACAGGTATTCAACTCCGTTGTCCACTCTACAGGTATTCAACTCCGTTGTCACTCTACAGGTATTCAACTCCCGTTGTCCACTCTACAGGTATTCAACTCCGTTGTCCACTCTACAGGTATTCAACTCCGTTGTCCACTCTACAGGTATTCAACTCCGTTGTCCACTCTACAGGTATTCAACTCCGTTGTCCACTCTACAGGTATTCAACTCCGTTGTCCACTCTACAGGTATTCAACTCCGTTGTCCACTCTACAGGTATTCAACTCCACGTTGTCCACTTCTACGGTATTCAACTCCACGTTGTCCACTCTACAGGTATTCAACTCCCGTTGTCCACTCTACAAGGTATTCAACTCACGTGTCCACTCTACAGGTATTCAACTCCCGTTGTCCACTCTACAGGTATTCAACTCCGTTGTCCACTCTATCACCGGTATTCAACTCACGTTGTCCACTCTACAGGTATTCAACTCCGTTGTCCACTCTACAGGTATTCAACTCAGTTGTCCACTCCCACAGGTATTCAACTCCGTTGTCCACTCTACAGGTTTCATTTCACTCAACACTGTTGTCTGTGCACTCTAAGTATTCAACTCACGTTGTCCACTCTACAGGTATTCAACTCCCGTTGTCCACTCTACAGGTATTCAACTCCCGTTGTCCACTCTACAGGTATTCAACTCACGTTGTCCACTCTACAGGTATTCAACTCACGTTGTCCACTCTACAGGTATTCAACTCACGTTGTCCACTCTACAGGTATTCAACTCACGTTGTCCACTCTACAGGTATTCAACTCACGTTGTCCACTCTACAGGTATTCAACTCACGTTGTCACTTACAGGTTCAACTCGTTGTCACTTACAGTATTCAATCTTGCCACTCTACAGGTACAACTCGTTGTCCACTACAGGTTCAACGTTTCATTACAGGTATTCAACTCACTGTCCACTCTACAGGTATTCAACTCCGTTGTCACTTACAGGTATTCAACTCACGTTGTCCACTCTAAGTATTCAACTCCGTTGTCCACTTACGGTATTCAATCCGTTGTCCCTCGGATCAACCATTAAGGTATTCATCCGTTGTCCACTCTCTACATGGTCATTACAGGACTCAACTCGTTGTCCACTCTACAAGTGCACTTACGGCACTCACGTTGTCCACTTACAGGTATTCAACCGTGTCTAAGTATTAACTCCGTTGTCCATCTCAGGTATTCAACTCACGTTGTCACTCTACAGGTATTCAACTCCTTGTCCACTCTACAGGTATTCAACCGTGCACTAAGGTATTCAACTCCGTTGTCCACTCTACAGGTTTCAACTCCGTTGTCCATCTACAGGTATTCAACTCCGTTGTCACACTTACAGGTATTCAACTCCGTTGTCCACTCTACGATTCAATCCGTTGTCCACTCTACAGGTATTCAACTCACGTTGTCCACTCTACAGGTATTCCACCCACTCGTATGTTCAATTATTATTTGCCAAATCCATGAGCATCAAAGCCCTACACAGCAGACATTACGAACATATCGCAACATACACTAGCTACCCGTGACAAGTCTGTGATATACCTGTGACCAGTTTCGCGAGTTTTCATTCTACATCCTGGTCATGGATGAACCAGGCTTGTCCGGCGCTTGCCTGATATACCAGGCTGTTGCTGCTGAAAGAGCACACGCAATATGACATGTCGTCACTGGCAATATTTCTCTTGTTGTTTTGAAAGTTCTCATTATCCACGTCAACATCTGTCTAGAGTAGCTTTCACAAGCAAAAGGTCAGCTAATATCACAACAAGGACCTTTACGTGTTGTTTTCGTTTTATCTGAAGGCTATATTAGAACGCATATTACATACTGTACACATCACATTACCTACACATCACAAACACATTACGTACACATCACGCATAAGAATATAAGAACAACATGTTCTTATCATATAAAACTGTCATGAGAGCAAAACTGATTGTGGGGACGGTAGGTTTCGATGACAGTGCTAACCAAGACAAACGAGCAGGTAACTAGGAGTGCAATCCCAGCCCAGGCGTATTTAATATCTCTCCTCCTCTCTTCCCGCACACTAATACAATTTTCTCATCCATAAGAAAAGCTTGTCGTCAGTGGCACTCATCACTAGATAAATATAAAACCCACACTAGCGGAAACAAAGGCAACTAGGGAAGTTTTTATTTAGAAATATAAAACCAGCTAAGAATAATCTTGAAACGGACGCGCGGGTAACTAGATAATCTCCATTTTTTTATTTATGGATAAACTTCGTTGAGCTTTATCAAGTCAGCTGATTTTATTTTTTATATATATTTTATTTAAAAGACATATTCCAAATACAGAACAAAACAAAAGTCAACTAATACAAAAATAATCCAGATGTTACAAAACTTCTCTCAACAAGGCCACAACCAGTGATAATGTCGTAACATGAAAAGACAGATCATCGTAAAATGTACATAACAGTGATACATTTCCTTACACTAAATTGAAAGGCCGTACATAGACATTAACATACAACTCTAGACAGGAACAGCTGGAGGATATACATAGAAACTACCCGGTGCACGCAAAAGCAAACTAACCACCACGACTTCAAAAGTTAACAAAAATAAGAAAACAATATTTCTCTACATTAATGAATATACACCATGAAAACAGGAAATACAGATATATAAATACAGATATATCGCACAGCGACAACTACCATACGTACTTAGGAGGAAATTCTTCTCCGTGCAAACTACAACAGGACATACAATCCAGATAACATCAAAACTGTCAAAGACACCTAAATATATATAACCACAACAGCAACATTAACATGTCTGGAGTCGCACTCTGTCGACATCCAACCCCATGATTACCTGAGACAGCTCATTTAATGAAACTATATTGAGCGAAACGTTGTCACAACAAAAGCTTGCTCTCCTCCTGCTATTCTTTATTCAACTCAATACAATAACAGTCGTGCATTAAGACATACCCTGGGTTTACAGACTAAGGTTCTGAGAGGAATGAGAACAGATGTACTATGTAAGCTTCTGGGGTGAGACACAGGAGTCCCAGTGGGTCCCGCTGATACACCATATCATAGATATGATGGTTGTAAAATTATATTATTTTAAGTTCTGTAGCTGATTGCTTAATGGGGTTTAAAGCCTACTGACTACGCTAAGGTCATTAAGGCTGCATGTAACCTTTTCACCAGACCAAAAAAATACTTTTATCCCTAAATTAGGGATTTATGAAAACTCACTATACAAATACTGAGATTAGATTAGATTTTGCCAAAGAAGTGGCTAGTTTATTGTGCACCCCATATTCATCCTGTGGAGGGTAACGCAAGATCATATGAATACATAAAAGGTCTAGGAAATAGGCCATAAAAGGGTCAACAGGAGTACATCTGGATTTATATCTACAGTTCACTTATCTGCTACAAGCAAATTTTGAAAATTTGCTTAATATATCTGGTATTTATTTTCATTAATAAGATATCTTGACACGTCACATAGGTTATTATACTGTCTATATCTACGTTCCTCAAATGCTGAGAAATACAACCTCTCGATGTATGCATATCCTGTGCTATACTAAGTAGCTACAGCGTTTGTCCTGCTATATGCACGGACCACGGTTCGAATCCCCTAGTACAGGAGGACTGATGATGATACCAGGAGAGTGAAGCAAGACAAAACAACAACAATTCCCCTGGCAACTCTTGGCAACATACAAATAATTGCTTCACTGGAATTTGCCTGCAATTTACCAAGAATAATTTTTTCTTCTTTTTAATTATCTTAAGACCATTCTATTTTCTTGAACTAGACTTTCCGAGGGGAAAAAACAGCGGTTTGCTGCTTGTTATGAGAGTTAATTATTTTAATGTAAGACTTAAATCTATTTATATATTTTAAGTTAGAGAGAGAGAGAGACGTAGTGTAGCCAATACAATGTTGAAACTACACACAGATACACAGGAAAACTTTTAGTGAAACAACGTTTCGCTTATACAACAAGATTTATCAAGTTCTGAGACTTAACACGCACTGTCTTCAGACTTACAACACTCAGGCTTCAGACTTGCAACACTCAGGCTTCAGACTTGCAACACTCAGGCTTCAGACTTGCAACACTCAGGCTTCAGACTTGCAACACTCAGGCTTCAGACTTACAACACTCAGGCTTCAGACTTACAACACTCAGGCTTCAGACTTGCAACATCTGTGCACCTTTGTCTGATGAATGTCATTTATTTTCTACTTGTAAACACTGAACAAGTCTTAATGTTTCAAACAACAGCGTCACTGCACTACCACAACAAACAAGGACAACTTTGACAAACAAAAGCAGGAGGAAATTTTTCTTACAAGTGTCGAGTTGAGTTGAATCACCAGATAGTCTTACCTTTATACCTTTGATGAGTTTCGAGAGTCTTCCTACTCCCTGAGCCCGGCTATGGGCCAGGCTCATTGCGTTTCTCGATCGTGTTTATAACAGGATTACAAGGGAATCCGTCCACCAAGAATATGTAACACATGTGACGAGGACACAGGTATAGGCTGTCAGAAACAAGGATATTACACTGCCATGGTTCTGGACGACAGGAGTGGATATTACACTGCCATGGTTCTGGACGACAGGAGTGGATATTACACCTCCAAGGTTCTGGACGACAGGAGAGGATATTACACCTCCATGGTTCTGGACGACAGGAGTGGATATTACACTGCCATGGTTCTGGACGACAGGAGTGGATATTACACTGCCATGGTTCTGGACGACAGGAGTGGATATTACACCTCCATGGTTCTGGACGACAGGAGAGGATATTACACCTCCATGGTTCTGGACGACAGGAGTGGATATTACACTGCCATGGTTCTGGACGACAGGAGTGGATATTACACTGCCATGGTTCTGGACGACAGGAGAGGATATTACACCTCCATGGTTCTGGACGACAGGAGTGGATATTACACTGCCATGGTTCTGGACGACAGGAGTGGATATTACACTGCCATGGTTCTGGACGACAGGAGTGGATATTACACTGCCATGGTTCTGGACGACAGGAGTGGATATTACACTGCCATTGTTCTGGACGACAGTAGTGGATATTACACCTCCATGGTTCTGGACGACAGGAGAGGATATTACACCTCCATGGTTCTGGACGACAGGAGTGGATATTACACTGCCATGGTTCTGGACGACAGGAGTGGATATTACACTGCCATGGTTCTGGACGACAGGAGTGGATATTACACTGCCATGGTTCTGGACGACAGGAGTGGATATTACACTGCCATGGTTCTGGACGACAGGAGTGGATATTACACCTCCATGGTTCTGGACGACAGGATAGGATATTACACCTCCATGGTTCTGGACGACAGGAGTGGATATTACACTGCCATGGTTCTGGACGACAGGAGTGGATATTACACTGCCATGGTTCTGGACGACAGGAGAGAACATAAGAACATAAGAACATAAGAAAGGAGGAACACTGCAGCAGGCCTGTTGGCCCATACTAGGCAAGTCCTTCACAATCCATCCCACTAACAGAATAATTGCCCAACCTAATTTTCAATTCTACACAAGAAATAAGCTTTGAAGATTCTATTAACTCAAGTGCGAGTCCCACTCAAATCCAACCCCTCTCACTCATGAATTTATCCAACCTAAATTTGAAACTACCCAAGGTCATAGCTTCAATGACCCTACTAGGCAGACTGTTCCACTCATCAACTACCCTATTTCCAAACCAATATTTTCCTATATCCTTTCTAAATCTAAACTTATCCAATTTGAATCCATTATTGCGGGTTCTCTCTTGGAGAGATATCCTCAAGACCTTATTTATATCCCCCTTATTAATACCCATCTTCCACTTATATACCTCGATCATGTCTCCCCTCATTCTTCGTCTTACAAGTGAATGTAATTTAAGGGTCTTCAATCTTTCTTCATACGGAAGATTTCTAATGCTATGAATTAACTTTGTCATTCGTCGCTGAATGTTTTCTAACGAATTTATATCCATTCTGTAAAATGGAGACCAGAACTGAGCTGCATAATCTAGGTGAGGCCTTACTAATGATGTATAAAGCTGTAATATAACCGCTGGACTTCTGTTGCTTACACTTCTTGATATAAATCCTAGTAATCTATTATTACACTGCCATGGTTCTGAACGACAGGAGTGGATATTACACTGCCATGGTTCTGGACGACAGGAGAGGATGTTACACTGCCATGGTTCTAGACGACAGGAGTGGAGGGTCACAGGGACACGAGGGTGGAGTAATTATTCCTGGAGGTGGTTTCGGGGGTCAACGCCCCCCGGCCAGGGCCGTGACCAGGCCTCGGGTGACCACAAAGATTCTCCATATTAACCGAACTGCTCTAAAATTTCTTTTAAATTTCAAGACAAAGTAAATGTCTTCCATGAGCGTCTTATTAACTCTGCAACCAAATAACTGTGAAGAGGAGGAGAGGGAGGAAGTAGAGGGGGAGGAGGGGAAAAGGAAGGAGAGAAAGAGAGGGACAAAGGAGTGAGGGGGGTAGAAGAGAGAGGAAAGAGGTGAAAATGGAAGAGGAAGACGAAAAAAACGAGTGATGGGTAGGGAAGAGGCAAGAGAAAGGAGATGGAAACTGAGAAGAGTGGAGATGTAGGAGGAAAAAGAAAACTGAAGCAAAGTGGATTAGTGGCAATGAGTAATTTATTTTAGAGCATTATATGATAGTTACTTAATGGGAACAAAAAAGCTAGCTAGGTTCCCCTCTCATATTCCACCACGCAGGATGGGGCTCAGTGTTGAAATGTGTCAGCCTGAGCCCAGAGACTTGTAGGGCAATGAGGATATCGTCAAGTATTCCAATAAAGGTTCAGCAGCTCCGGAAGCTTCGAAGGTTTCAGTCTAGCAGAGCTGGAGTTACTATTACGTGGGAATAATCAGCTCTCAAAGATGGCCTAGCCCATACATATATTTTTTTTTATAAAAATGTCTCAATTATATAGGCGAGAAAATAGAGATGGGAGGGGCGGGTTAGGGAAGTTAGACTGTATTATGTATATAAGAATATATAAATACACGGTGCAACATTCACATATATTAGCAAAGTATATGGTAAAAAACATTTCTTATCGGTACTGTACTTGAGCAGGACAGTGTATCCCACACACCAGGCAGGAGCAACACGTCCTACCACTTAGGTGAGGCAGGTCAGAAGAGGCTAGGAAATATGAATTAAAGAACCAAAACTTATTGAAAAGACGACCCCGCTTAATCTCATATAGATGGTGATGGGAAGGTTCGTAAATGCTAAATTGTGGTTTATGTTGTTACGATAAAAGGACTGAGTCTACCTGCTTACCTGGAGTCTATTCCGAGGGTTAAGCCCCCGCGGCCCTGCACCAGGTCAGACCAGGAATAATTTTCAGAAGCAGAATAAGACCACATTCTACGCCGAGTTATATTTCCAGAAAGAAGTCATCACTTAAGGAATAATGATGCCTTTCATATACCTTTAACGGGTTTCTAGAATTGTCATACTCCCGAAGGCCGAATTTGGGTCAGGTTTGTCTAATACTTATCTGTTCAATCAAGCTGTTGCTGCTGGCGTCAAACTGGTTCACATCCATCACAGTCTGGTTGATCTGACACTTGGCGGAGGAAACTGTATTGTTTCCTCTTGAAGACTTCTACACTTATTCTAAATAATCTCTGGATGGAGCAATTGACATTATTTTCATCCCCTCATTTTTCTGGCTGTCGTGACATTTGCCATATTGTGTTATTTGAAAGAAAGATAAGCTGACATTATTACACCCAGATCCATCACATGTTTCTTTCGCTCTATTTGGTGATCCTCTTGTATTTTATAGACAGTTTACCTTTTGAGCTCTTCATTCTTTCCACATCTAGGAAGATTGAAACCTGTGACTGTTGAAAGTCTTGGCATTTTCCACTGCCCATTGGAAGGTTTTGCTTATATCTTCTTGCAAGTTTTTCCGTCTCTTATACGGAGGTGATTTTCATCCTTATTTTGGTATCATCTGCAAATAATGATATGAAATTGGCGAGTGGTTTTATTTATGTTTGCTGTGAGGACAAGAAACAGTAAAAGTGCTGTTTACTACAACTGTGTTCTGTCAGAAAATTGAATATTCACTTGCATACTTTCCCACTTATACCAATCGCGCTCATTTTGTGGGCAATCACCCCCATGATCACATTTGTCAAATTCCTTGCTAAATCCGTGTCCACATCTGCGTTTTGGTTTCTTCCAATGCCTCCATAATTCTGTCATAGTGGTTTTGCAGCTGAGACATGCATGATGTTCCGTTCTAAATCAATGATGATTTGGGTTGTGTTGTTCAATGAAATTTGTAATTCAGCATCTCATCACTCATCTCATCACTCATCTCATCACTCTTTCGAAGGTTCTGATGATATGCGATGATATGGCTACTGACATATAGGTTTTGGCTAGCGATCTACTGCCTCGTTCGTGCAAGGATCTATATCAGCAACCTAGAAGCACAATATTGGACTAAATCCTGAGTATACCTAATTACTGCTAGATGAACAGGGGCACCAGGTGCAAAGACACTTGTCCTGGAGATCGAACCCGGGTCCTTTCAGTTACCACAGAGCTACAACCGCATCTCTACCCCCACTACAACCCTCCATTACTAAGATTCCCCTAACCAGAGCAATCTCAGCAATTCTTGAAAACCCCAGACTGAACTCAGCAACCCCCAAATTCCCCCGTAAACCTTCCACAAGATCACCTACTCACTCAAGATCAAGCCCCACCCCACCCCCTCTCATCCCCCTTCCCTCCTGAACCCCCTATCCCCTTCCATGTCATTCACAGCACTAAGCGGATAAAAATAGATTCCATTTGGATAGCCGAGGCCGGAAAATGGGGAAGAGTGTTGGTTGCGGCCGCCAGTGAGATGGGTACATGGCTAGGAGGGAGTGGGGCTAGTGTGTTGTTGTGTAGGTAACTCCGTCACCACACACTTTAATCCAAAGAAGCAAACTGCTCACAGCAAAAATATATATATATATATATATATATATATATATATATATATATATATATATATATATATATATATATATATATATATATATATATATTATATACATGTGTATATATATATACTTACGAGAGGAAAGAGAGAGAGAGAGAGAAACTGTTTAGGGATACACATACATGCAAAACTACAAAGAATGGAAACTCTTAAATGAAGCTGTAGAGCTCCTCGAGATCCTCAGATGCCTGGGAGCAACCCAAGATACAGCAGGCGTTCCCTCTCTGGATCGCCACACTGAGGCGCTGGGAGGTATAAGTGGCAGCCCTCGGGTCTCTAGTGGTTTCGATGAGCCTGGAACTCAGCTTTTTGGGGAAACCCACGGCATGCTTTCCCCCACGATCCAAGTGTCTCTGAACCAAGAGGAACGGAGTGGTACTAGTGAGCTAAGTCCCTATACTTGCTGAGCTTGTGATCCATATACAGTGCCTTGTTTAAACTCATTCTGGATAACTTGCTTCCGTTGTTGGGTAGTCTCTCAGTCAGATGTAGATATGAGGTTGTTTGATGCCGTTGTATATTATACGCTCAGTGGCGTAAATTCTAACATTTGTTTTGTTGATGCCGTTGTAAGACGCAGGTTCTACCATAATTTATTCTGTTTCATACCGTTGCTGCACCGTTGCTGCGGTACAGTAGCTCCAGGAAAATGCTATAAATATATGCTTTTAATCACAAGGAAATGTTAAGAGCATGAAATCTTTGGAAAATGTAAACATTGTGAATGTTGCTACACTTGTTCATGTAAACATTGTGAATGTTGCTACACTTGTTCATGTAAACATTGTGAATGTTGCTACACTTGTTCATGTAAACATTGTGAATGTTGCTACACTTGTTCATGTAAACATTGTGAATGTTGCTACACTTGTTCATGTAAACATTGTGAATGTTGCTACACTTGTTCATGTAAACATTGTGAATGTTGCTACACTTGTTCATGTAAACATTGTGAATGTTGCTACACTTGTTCATGTAAACATTGTGAATGTTGCTACACTTGTTCATGTAAACATTGTGAATGTTGCTACACTTGTTCATGTAAACATTGTGAATGTTGCTACACTTGTTCATGTAAACATTGTGAATGTTGCTACACTTGTTCATGTAAACATTGTAAATGTTTACACTGTTGCTGCACTTCACGAGAGACACTGTTAATGTTACTACACTCCACGGGAGACACTGTTAATGTTACTACACTCCACGGGAGACACTGTTAATGTTACTACACTCCACGGGAGACACTGTTAATGTTACTACACTCCACGAGACATGTTAATGTTACACTGACATGTAATGTTACTACACTCCACGGGAGACACTGTTAATGTTACTACACTCCACGGGAGACACTGTTAATGTTACTACACTCCACGGGAGACACTGTTAATGTTACTACACTCCACGGAGACACTGTTAATGTTACTACACTCCACGGGAGACACTGTTAATGTTACTACACTCCACGGAGACACTGTTAATGTTACTACACTCCACGGGAGACACTGTTAATGTTACTACACTCCACGGAGACACTGTTAATGTTACTACACTCCACGGGAGACACTGTTAATGTTACTACACTCCACGGGAGACACTGTTAATGTTACTACACTCCACGGGAGACACTGTTAATGTTACTACACTCCACGGGAGACACTGTTAATGTTACTACACTCCACGGGAGACACTGTTAATGTTACTACACTCCACGGGAGACACTGTTAATGTTACTACACTCCACGGGAGACACTGTTAATGTTACTACACTCCACGGAGACACTGTTAATGTTACTACACTCCACGGGAGACACTGTTAATGTTACTACACTCCACGGGAGACACTGTTAATGTTACTACACTCCACGGGAGACACTGTTAATGTTACTACACTCCACGGGAGACACTGTTAATGTTACTACACTCCACGGGAGACACTGTTAATGTTACTACACTCCACGGGAGACACTGTTAATGTTACTACACTCCACGGGAGACACTGTTAATGTTACTACACTCCACGGGAGACACTGTTAATGTTACTACACTCCACGGAGACACTGTTAATGTTACTACACTCCACGGGAGACACTGTTAATGTTACTACACTCCACGGGAGACACTGTTAATGTTACTACACTCCACGGGAGACACTGTTAATGTTACTACACTCCACGGGAGACACTGTTAATGTTACTACACTCCACGGGAGACACTGTTAATGTTACTACACTCCACGGGAGACACTGTTAATGTTACTACACTCCACGGGAGACACTGTTAATGTTACTACACTCCACGGAGACACTGTTAATGTTACTACACTCCCCGGGAGACACTGTTAATGTTACTACACTCCACAGGAGACACTGTTAATGTTACTACACTCCACGGGAGACACTGTTAATGTTACTACACCCACGGGAGACACTGTTAATGTTACTACACTCCACGGGAGACACTGTTAATGTTACTACACTCCACGGGAGACACTGTTAATGTTACTACACTCCACGGGAGACACTGTTAATGTTACTACACTCCACGGGAGACACTGTTAATGTTACTACACTCCACGGAGACACTGTTAATGTTACTACACTCCACGGAGACACTGTTAATGTTACTACACTCCACGGGAGACACTGTTAATGTTACTACACTCCACGGGAGACACTGTTAATGTTACTACACTCCACGGAGACACTGTTAATGTTACTACACTCCACGGGAGACACTGTTAATGTTACTACACTCCACGGGAGACACTGTTAATGTTACTACACTCCACGGGAGACACTGTTAATGTTACCTACACCACGGGAGACACTGTTAATGTTACCTACACCACGGGAGACACTGTTAATGTTACTACACTTCACGGGAGACACTGTTAATGTTACTACACTTCACGGGAGACACTGTTAATGTTACTACACTTCATGGAGACACTGTTAATGTTACTACACTTCACGGGAGACACTGTTAATGTTACTACACTTCACGGGAGACACTGTTAATGTTACTACACTTCACGGGAGACACTGTTAATGTTACTACACTTCACGGGAGACACTGTTAATGTTACTACACTCCACGGGAGACACTGTTAATGTTACTACACTCCACGGGAGACACTGTTAATGTTACTACACTCCACGGGAGACACTGTTAATGTTACTACACTCCACGGGAGACACTGTTAATGTTACTACACTCCACGGGAGACACTGTTAATGTTACTACACTCCACGGGAGACACTGTTAATGTTACTACACTCCACGGGAGACACTGTTAATGTTACTACACTCCACGGGAGACACTGTTAATGTTACTACACTCCACGGGAGACACTGTTAATGTTACTACACTCCACGGAGACACTGTTAAGTTACTACACTCCACGGGAGACACTGTTAATGTTACTACACTCCACGGGAGACACTGTTAATGTTACTACACTCCACGGAGACACTGTTAATGTTACTACACTCCACGGGAGACACTGTTAATGTTACTACACTCCACGGGAACACTGTTAATGTTACTACACTCCACGGAGACACTGTTAATGTTACTACACTCCACGGGAGACACTGTTAATGTTACTACACTCCACGGGAGACACTGTTAATGTTACTACACTCCACGGGAGACACTGTTAATGTTACTACACTCCACGGGAGACACTGTTAATGTTACTACACCACGGGAGACACTGTTAATGTTACTACACCACGGGAGACACTCTCACTATTGACACAATTACTGTGGAAGAAAGAGGTTTACTCTTGTCTTTTATTCCCAGGTAAGACACTGGTATTATCAAGCAAGACCTGGAAGACCGCAATATTAATTAAGAACCTTCTTATTATAACATTACGAACGAGAGAGAGAGAGAGAGAGAGATAGAGAGAGACAGACAGAGAGAGACAGAGAGTTTAAAAGCTAACTACAACACATCAGTAGCGCCGCCGAGGCCTCTCAATGAGAGTTTTTAGTGTTGCAAGCGGTGTTACAAGCGGTGCTACAAGCGTTGTTTCCACCTGGTCTACATTAACCAGATCATCCCATTACCGTCCTCATTATGACACCAAATGTTTCAGTCAATAATCCACTTGGCGAACACCTATACTCTGCATCCATTCCCCCCCCCCCTCAACATAGTCTCTCGTCTCTCTCGTCTCTCTCTCTGTCTGTCTGTCTCTCGTCTCTCTCTCTCTCTCTCTCTCTCTCTCTCTCTCTCTCTCTCTCATCCGCTGTATGTTGAGATACAGTTTAGAATACTTGATTCAGAACGTGAACATGTTGTTGGAGTAAAAAAATGTCTTTGAATAATGATGATAAAACTGGTTGGCGGAACATCAGTTTTCAAGGTGGAAGTACAATGCCACAACCTCTTTTCCATTGTGTTAAGCAATGGTAAGGTGTTGGTGCCAGCAGCTGCCAGGCCTACATAACTCTGGCTCATCTGCCACTTGGTTCAGGTAGAGGTTCAATTTCCTCTTGAACACCTCTATCTTGTGAATAGAAAGGATGGATGATACAGTATTAAGAAACAGGGGAATAGGATGATACATTAAGGGACACAAGGTTAGGATGATACGATACATTACGGGACAAAGGGTTAGAATGATACAACATTCAGGGAAAGTAGGGTAGACTTGCGGACCCATGAGCTAGACCTCAGCTGGCCCAAAAACTGAAATCTGTAGATCCACACTTGATGAACACCCTTATAGAGAACTGGTTTGTTTGAGGCAATGAGGAAGTCTCTCGTGGTGGCTGCAGGAGGGTCTCCTGAGCCTCCAGGAGGATCCCCTAAGCCTCCAGGAGGATCTTCTGAGCCTCCAGGAGCCGAGTTCACCCACTCAGCTACTGAATCATATTTCTTGATGTCTTCGTCTTGTACTGCTGCTCATCTTCTTACTACTGCTTCTGATCCTCTTCTTACTACTGCTTCTGATCCTCTTCTTACTACTGCTTCTGATCCTCTTCTTACTACTGCTTCTGATCCTCTTCTTACTACTGCTTCTGATCCTCTTCTTACTACTGCTTCTGATCCTCTTCTTACTACTGCTTCTGATCCTCTTCTTACTACTGCTTCTGATCCTCTTCTTACTACTGCTTCTGATCCTCTTCTTACTACTGCTTCTGATCCTCTTCTTACTACTGCTTCTGATCCTCTTCTTACTACTGCTTCTGATCCTCTTCTTACTACTGCTTCTGATCCTCTTCTTACTACTGCTTCTGATCCTCTTCTTACTACTGCTTCTGCTGCTCCTCCTCCTCTTCTTCTTACTGCTGCTGCTCCTCCTCTTCCTTTTACTACTGCTTCTGCTGCTGCTCCTCTTCCTTTTACCACTGCTTCTGCTGCTCTTCTTCTTACAGCTTCTTCTGTTTTTCCTCTTACCGCTACACTGCACGAAATAACTTCGATAAGCTCCTGGTTTTTCCCCGCAGTTGCATTCTGTGCGCGAGAATTTTAGTGCGGTCTTCTTCTTCTTCTTCTTCTTCTCTCTCTCTCTCTCTCTCTCTCTCTCTCTCTCTCTCTCTCTCTCTCTCTCTCTCGTGCGTGCGTCTGTCTCTGTTGCAAACTGATGACTGTACAGGTTAATCAGCAACACAATATGGAACATCAGACCTTCCTGTGAGCTGAGACACCAACAAAATTAATCATAACTTGAACGCTGCGTCAACAGTGTGACCAAGAAGCTTAAATGTGAGTTTATTTGTGATATGGAAGTAGGATGTTAGGAAGAGGTTAGGAAGCAGGGTATTAGGAAGTAACTTAGGAAGCAGGATGTTAGGAAGTAAGAGGTTGGGAAGCAGGATGTTAGGAAGTTAGAGTTAGGAAGTAGGATGTTAGGAAGTAGGATGTTGGGAAATGAGGTGTTAGGAAGTAAGATGTTAGGAGAGAATAGAAGTATTAAATCAGAGTGAGATGAATGGTGGAAATAGTGGAGGCAAATTCAGTGTACAATGTCAAGAGTGGGAATGACAAGAAGGATGAGAGCAGCAGCAGTAATGACTCAGCAATATAACACCTTCGCCAGCTACACCTGACAACACACTATTTTCTCACTCCACGTTCAAAACGATGCTATTTAATAAGGTTTCGTATTCCCGCATGATGTGTTGAACTGCTACCATGTGTAACTATAACCATGACTCTTGCTTCTCTCTATGATAAAATGAAGGTAATAACAGCGCCTCGCTTACACCCTTCCCCACCATTATCATCTCTCAAGTATTTTTCAAAGTATGATAAACGGAGTTCAGAGCTCCCCGCATCACGTGGCAGGAGGCAGCTCGGGTGAAGGAGAAATGCTCAACCAGGATATCAAAACTGGAGCAGAATATAAAATGCAATCAAATCATACCAGAGAGCGGAAAGGATATGAGACCTGGGAGTAATAATGTTAGAAGATTTGACTTTCAGAGATCACGACGACCAACTATTTCAACTGCAAGAACCATACCTGTGGCCAGCCTGTGACCACTTTCTAGGGTTCGAACTCGCAGCGAGGCCAGGCTTCCTTACTGACTGCATTATCAACCAAGCTGTTGGTGCTAACGAAACGCAGGCCCACATAGACATCACAACCAGGCTGATCAGACACTTGTAGAAAGCACTTTTTCAACTTCTTGAAGATTTCTGCATGTGTTGTGTCATGGATAACAAAAACTTTGCGGACGTAAACTGTCAAATCCATGTTAATAATTATTAAAAGATCTGTGATCTCATAACTTCGGTTATACTATCCTAATATCAACTATTAACACAGAATTAAACGTAGCTTGACTAAATTTATCCCTTTTCACCAAACAGATTCGATATAGACCATAAAGTCTTAGATATCTACATTCCCCTGTACATACTGTCTTGAGGTTTGTAGTAGTAGTAGTGATATTTACGTAGCAGCTTGACCGTGTCCCTTGATGTGATGTGGCAAGTAATTTAGAATGTTAGCGATTTACTTGCGTACTGATAAACAATAAAATAACTAACTCTAATGAAAACGGTTAGATGATGGTAGACAATATAATTTTTTCTTTTTTAATTAAACAAAACTGTGTAAATCAGCAGTGTGCTGCTACCCTACAGTCCATGAGAGTTATATGGTAAAAACAAGAATTTGGTATATTTCCCTGCTGTATTCCATCATGCAGGATGGGTTTCGTACATCAGGTAATGAAATCTGCCACTAAGTTAGGAAACTTCAGAGAGACGATAGAGATATGGGTTAAGATAAGTAGAGCTGGAGTTACTATTACGTGGGTTATGACCAAGATGGGTGGGCGGACTGTGTGGCTGTACTAGTGATAAATTAGGTAGACACGAAGCTCACATCCAGGTCCAGGTACCTTTATCTTCGATATGCTACAACCAGAACCATGTAAGCCACAGTCAGGAGCAGGTAAGCTGCAACCAGGTCCAGGTAAGCTGCAACCAGGTCCAGGTAAGCTGTGTGTCGTGCCGTCAGTGTTTACGGCCTTCATTACTGCTGGTGGAAGCAGCCGTGCGTGGCCCTGTACCGGAGTGATCTCTGCAACATTGCATACATTAGCAGTGATTATCTCATTACCACTCCCCGAAGATCACCTCTTCTACACCCTCCCCACTCTCTGCCCCCCCCCCGTCCTTCTCAGTAACAACCTACGCCCTCCCCACACCACCAACACCTTCCCCACTCCACCATCCCTACTCCACCACACCAGTACCACACCTTAGCACAATGGTTACGTTGAAATGGAGGAAAGTGTTTGTGGGGGAAAGATAGCGGAAAAGATACTCTAGGAATGGGGAGATGGGAGGGTGTAAGAGCATGGAATACCCTCTTAGGGGCTATGAAGCCACTAGTTTAGTGGTAGTTCCTCCCTAGCTAAGTGAGTGTTCATACAGTCATCCATAGAATTACTGTTGTCTCAACGGGGCTTAACCTGGCTCACGGAGCAACGGCCACCATGGAAAACATTCTCTAATCAACGGCTACTCCGTTTAATTTTCATTTGTATTCCACTACGGAGTCAAATACTTTCCTGATTTAGTTGCAGAGCCTCGACCCTTGGCATCAGTGGAATTACTTGGACGCCTCACTAACTCACTCACATCACGTCAAGAGCCAGCAAGACATTAAGACAGATTACAATGAGAATGTGGCAATTGTTAGGGGATGAGAGAGAGAGATAGACATGGAATAGAGAGATAACATAGACAGTAACGTCTATACTGGGGGTTATCGCAAAAAAATCTGTGCTACTTTAATTACCAATACTTCTCTCTACAAAGAGCGGGATAATAAAGCAGAAGGTTCTCTTCCTGCTCTCCATTCCTTCCGGCACACTGTTGGCATTATAATATGATTTTGCTCCATTTTCCATTTTTGCACTTTACAGATCAAGGTTGATTTACAATAATAAATTATGTGTTTCTACTCAATATTAATTCTATTATTAATATGCATACTGTAGTTAAAATTTCTAATATGTCACAGTGAAACAACGTCCATGAAAATTTAATGGGAAAGAGTTAAGTGAATCTCAGTGTAGAATTTGTTTCCGTTTCCAAACTTTTACCTTATACTTCCTGGTGAACATTTAGTATTAATAGTTCTTAAGAGTCACTTACCTTCCTAGCTACTTCCTAGCCCATTCATTGTATGACCAAGCTTCTGGCGAAGGTATAAAGTGAACTTTACCTAAAGGTTCATTAGTTTACACTTTCATATATTCATTAGTTGAAGGTTGGCTAGCTTGCACTTGCACTGCATGGACTATCACACCTGACGAAAGTTTTCGGAAAGATCTGCAGATATTACTCTGGCATTTTGTTTGATTTCCAATGTGTCGAAAAGGCTACATAGTTAATGGTTTAATAGTTATGTGAGCAGACGCGGCCTGCGTTAAACCCATCTTTGGTAAATAAGATTTATTTCCTTCAAAATTTCAGTCTCTTGTTGTGATCTTTGTGAAACTTGACTGTTTTAGTGAGTTTTAAGTTGGAAGATCCAACATCTATGTAAAGTTTCTCAATTTAAGATACTTAGGGTCAATAATATTTTTAAGAAGTCTGCCACCACTACTACATTAGCTGGCACCATTACTACTGGCATCGTTACTATCAGCGATGGCACTTTTCCCACTTTGTTACAAAACGTTATACTCTACTATACACATTCCCCTCTTTGGCATCCAATGCAAATTTCACTTTCCACAAACTCAATACAACTACTTTCTTCCACCGATATCTAAATGTTTTCACTTTTCTTTCTTCTTCCAATCTGACATCCAATCTTTCACCGCCTTGACGACTTCCTTTCAAAAGAAAAACTGAAAATGAAAGAATTTTATATTTCAGTCCTGAAACCCCATAATATATATATATATATATATATATATATATATATATATATATATATATATATATATAGTTGAGGAGAATGTTTTGGAAGCAGTTGATGTACAAAGTTGGTGACGTTTCATCAGAACTTGCAGTTGCTTGATTTGAAATCTGAAGGTATCCCGTTTTTTATGTTTCTCTAAAATCTTGGCTATTTTCAGCACTGCTACAGTCATCTCAACACCACCTCACGTCAACAGTAACACCACCTCACGTCAACATTAACACCACCTCACGTCAACATTAACACCATCTCACTTCAACACCACCTCACGTCAACACCACCTCACGTCAACATTAACACCATCTCACTTCAACACCACCTCACGTCAACACCACCTCACGTCAACATTAGCACCACCTCACGTCAACATTAACACCACCTCACGTTAACATTAATACCACCTCACGTCAACATTAACACCACCTCACGTTAACATTAACACCACCTCACGTCAACATTAACTGGCTGAATTCTTCTACAGTAGATTCCTATTTATTTTTTATTATCAATGTAAACATCGATTTTTTGAGATACATTTTACCCAGCACTGGAATACTTCCAGCCCAAGTTTTCTTACATACTCTGATATCTTTGCTCAAGATATGACTCACTGAGTATCTCCTTATACTGCATGGTGAGTAGAGGCTCTCGTAGTGTGAGGTACTGCTTGGTGAGTAGAGGCGGTCGTGGTGTGTGGTACTGCTTGGTGAGTAGAGGCGGTCGTGGTGTGTGGTACTGCTTGGTGAGTAGAGGCTCTCGTGGTGTGTGGTACTGAATGGTGAGTACTGCTTGGTGAGTAGAGGCAGTTGTAGTGTGAGGTACTGTTAGGTGAACTGGTGTGAGGTACTGTTAGGTGAACTGGTGTGAGGTACTGTTAGGTGAACTGGTGTGAGGTACTGTTAGGTGAACTGGTGTGAGGTACTGTTAGGTGAACTGGTGTGAGGTACTGTTAGGTGAACTGGTGTGAGGTACTGTTAGGTGAACTGGTGTGAGGTACTGTTAGGTGAACTGGTGTGAGGTACTGTTAGGTGAACTGGTGTGAGGTACTGTTAGGTGAACTGGTGTGAGGTACTGTTAGGTGAACTGGTGTGAGGTACTGTTAGGTGAACTGGTGTGAGGTACTGTTAGGTGAACTGGTGTGAGGTACTGTTAGGTGAACTGGTGTGAGGTACTGTTAGGTGAACTGGTGTGAGGTACTGTTAGGTGAACTGGTGTGAGGTACTGTTAGGTGAACTGGTGTGAGGTACTGTTAGGTGAACTGGTGTGAGGTACTGTTAGGTGAACTGGTGTGAGGTACTGTTAGGTGAACTGGTGTGAGGTACTGTTAGGTGAACTGGTGTGAGTACTGTTAGGTGAACTGGTGTGAGGTACTGTTAGGTGAACTGGTGTGAGGTACTGTTAGGTGAACTGGTGTGAGGTACTGTTAGGTGAACTGGTGTGAGGTACTGTTAGGTGAACTGGTGTGAGGTACTGTTAGGTGAACTGGTGTGAGGTACTGTTAGGTGAACTGGTGTGAGGTACTGTTAGGTGAACTGGTGTGAGGTACTGTTAGGTGAACTGGTGTGAGTACTGTTAGGTGAAGCTGGTGTGAGGTACTGTTAGGTGAACTGGTGTGAGGTACTGTTAGGTGAACTGGTGTGAGGTACTGTTAGGTGAACTGGTGTGAGGTACTGTTAGGTGAACTGGTGTGAGGTACTGTTAGGGAACTGGTGTGAGTACTGTTAGTGCTGTTGAGGTACTGTTAGGTGAACTGGTGTGAGGTACTGTTAGGTGAACAGAGACAGTCGTGGTGTGAGGAAGTTAGGTGAACAGATACAGTCGTGGTGTGAGGTACTGTTAGGTGAACAGAGACAGTCGTGGTGTGAGGTACTGTTAGGTGAACAGAGACAGTCGTGGTGTGAGGTACTGTTAGGTGAACAGAGACAGTCGTGGTGTGAGGTACTGTTAGGTGAACAGAGACAGTCGTGGTGTGAGGTACTGTTAGGTAACAGAAATCTGGTGTGAGGACTGTTAGGTGAACAGAGACAGTCGTGGTGTGAGGTACTGTTAGGTAAACAGAGACAGTCGTGGTGTGAGGAAGTTAGGTGAACAGAGACAGTTGTGGTGAGAGGTACTGCTAGGTGAACACAGTCGTGGTGTGAAGTACTGCTAGGTGAACAGAGACAGTCGTGGTGAGAAGTACTGCTAGGTGAACAGAGACAGTCGTGGTGAGAGGTACTGCTAGGTGAACACAGTCGTGGTGTAAAGTACTGCTAGGTGAACACAGTCGTGGTGTGAAGTACTGCTAGGTGAACACAGTCGTGGTGTGAAGTACTGCTAGGTGAACACAGTCGTGGTGTGAAGTACTGCTAGGTGAACAGAGACAGTCGTGGTGAGAGGTACTGTTAGGTGAACACAGACAGTCGTGTTGTGACGTACTGCTAGGTGAACATAGGCAGTCGTGTCTCTGGTTTCTAGAAGCACTCACTTCAGTGTATTCTTCATTATCCACACAATATATATACCCCTCCAACACTACTGCATTACCTCCTCCTAACAACTGTCTACTGCATTACCTACGCGTGTCCTCCCAAACACTACGCGTGTCCTCCCAACACTACGTGTCCTCCCAACACTACGGTGTCCTCCCAAACACTACGCGTGTCCTCCCCAACACTACGCGTGTCCTCCCAAACACTACGCGTGTCCTCCCAACACTACGCGTGTCCTCCCCAACACTACGAGTGTCCTCCCCAACACTACGAGTGTCCTCCCCAACACTACGAGTGTCCTCCCCAACACTACGAGTGTCCTCCCCAACACTACGAGTGTCCTCCCCAACACTACGAGTGTCCTCCCCAACACTACGAGTGTCCTCCCCAACACTACGAGTGTCCTCCCCAACACTACGAGTGTCCTCCCCAACACTACGAGTGTCCTCCCCAACACTACGAGTGTCCTCCCCAACACTACGAGTGTCCTCCCCAACACTACGAGTGTCCTCCCCAACACTACGAGTGTCCTCCCCAACACTACGAGTGTCCTCCCAACACTACGAGTGTCCTCCCCAACACTACAGTGTCCTCCCCAACACTACGAGTGTCCTCCCCAACACTACGAGTGTCCTCCCCAACACTACGAGTGTCCTCCCCAACACTACGAGTGTCCTCCCCAACACTACGAGTGTCCTCCCCAACACTACATGTGTCCTCCCCAACACTACAGTGTCCTCCCCAACACTACGAGTGTCCTCCCCAACACTACGAGTGTCCTCCCCAACACTACGAGTGTCCTCCCCAACACTACGAGTGTCCTCCCCAAGCAACCTACGAGTGTCCTCCCCAACACTACGAGTGTCCTCCCCAACACTACGAGTGTCCTCCCCAACACTACGAGTGTCCTCCCCAACACTACGAGTGTCCTCCCCAACACTACGAGTGTCCTCCCCAACACTACGAGTGTCCTCCCCAACACTACGAGGTGTCCTCCCCAACACTACTACGAGTGTCCTCCCCAACACTACGAGTGTCCTCCCCAACACTACGAGTGTCCTCCCCAACACTACGAGTGTCCTCCCCAACACTACGAGTGTCCTCCCCAACACTACGAGTGTCCTCCCCAACACTACGAGTGTCCTCCCCAACACTACGAGTGTCCTCCCCAACACTACGAGTGTCCTCCCCAACACTACGAGTGTCCTCCCCAACACTACGAGTGTCCTCCCCAACACTACGAGTGTCCTCCCCAACACTACGAGTGTCCTCCCCAACACTACGAGTGTCCTCCCCAACACTACGAGTGTCCTCCCCAACACTACGAGTGTCCTCCCCAACACTACGAGTGTCCTCCCCAACACTACGAGTGTCCTCCCCAACACTACGAGTGTCCTCCCCAACACTACGAGTGTCCTCCCCAACACTACGAGTGTCCTCCCCAACACTACGAGTGTCCTCCCCAACACTACGAGTGTCCTCCCCAACACTACGAGTGTCCTCCCCAACACTCGAGTGTCCTCCCCAACACTACGAGTGTCCTCCCCAACACTACGAGTGTCCTCCCCAACACTACGAGTGTCCTCCCCAACACTACGAGTGTCCTCCCCAACACTACGAGTGTCCTCCCCAACACTACAAGTATACTGCCTTCATACAACAGATGAAAAGGATTTCTTTCACAGTCGTCAGAAAAAAATCAGAGATACAATGGGGTCACGATGGATGTATAAAAATAAATTTGTATTTTTCCTTCAATACGTCAGAGCGATGAATCACTTTTCTCCCAAGTTTTTTTTTTTTCAACAATTTTGTCCAGCTTCTGGTCAAAAGAGGCGACAGTATTTCCAGTTTTACTCTGCCATGGAAACAGTTTGAGGCAGCAGTGTCGCCCTCAAGCTACACTGTTAGTAGCTTTCTTACGCACTGCAGTGCCTCGATTTCTGGACGCACTAAGCAGCGTCCACAAACTGTTATTCTAAATTAGATTATTTTTTAGTTAACATACCAATCCACACCAGTCCTTAGTCCCTCTGATACTATCCACAACAGCCCTCAGTTCCTCTGATACTATCCACACCAGCCCTCAGTTCCTCTGATACTATCCACAAGAGTCCTCAGTTCCTCTGATACTATCCACACCAGTCCTAAATTCCTCTGATACTATCCACACCAGTCCTAAATTCCTCTGATACTATCCACACCAGTCCTCAGTTCCTCTGATACTATCCACACCAGTCCTAAATTCCTCTGATACTATCCACACCAGTCCTCAGTTCCTCTGATACTACCCACACCAGTCTTCAATCTCTCTGATACTATCCACATCAGTCCTCAATTCCTCTCCTCAAGTTTCCACTCTTCCTCAGGATGTATATACCGGTATTTTGGTGTTCCATTCATCGAACTTGATGAAGCTTGTCTCGCTGCAAACTTTGGTTACAATAAATTCTTCTCCTTGAGTGATGTCTGCCTTGCCATCTTCGTCGGCAGTCTTCGCTCTGGACTTTCACTTTTCGCAGGAGAGCAGCTGTAATGCCAGCCACCAGGAAAGTAGTGTGCAATGTTGGCAGTCAGATGTGCGAGGCTAACACGAGAGAACACATTAATGTATATAATGTTGGTTAAAGATACGTGTTACAAGTGGGTAAACGAGGGAATATTCGACATCTGTATACTGCTAGTGGTTAAATCAGGTGTGTGAGCCAGAAATGAGAGAGAACTTTGCACACTGAAATGAGGTTAAATTTTGTCGCCAAAGCATGTTTAACGTTGGTGGCTACAGCTAGAATTATCAGGCAGGTGATTATGCCAAGTAAGATCGCGAGAACGTAGTCGACACGTAGAATAAAAGTCACAGTACCGTGGCTGGAATATTTCACAACTCGACACAAATTGGAAATGGCAACCAGATGAGGTTCTGGTCCGCCCTATATCAAGTAGCGAGTGGGACTTAATAATGGCAGAGGGCGAACCAAAACGTCGTCTAGTTTGCAATTACAACTTATTGGTTAGTTCTGCAGTCTGTATGTGTGTAGTGCTGGGGTGAAAGTAACCTGTGACAAGCGTATGCGCGGTGTGTTCAGCAGCTGGAGGAGACCAGCTGCGGCGTGATGGCCACGCCACAGGAAGGATGTTTCCTGCGGACACGTCTTTGCTGTACGAATGACTCTTCTTTATACCTTTCAGGGTGCAGACCTCTCGTAAAACACGAATGATGACAAACAGAAAGCATAAAACTCTTTAACTGCTAATAGAACAGATTGTATCAGCGACACTACCAATGGAAATAAACACTGCTCTTGACAAACAAGTCGAAGTGAGTGAGTGTGAGAGTGTGTGAGTGAGTGTGAGAGTGTCTTCTCGGCAGAATGCTCCTAGGCAGAGACTGTTTAAATACTTACATCCTTCTAATGGAAAAGGCGGCCAACTCACCAAGGCTTCTTGTGCTCCAGAAATTGGCTGTTGCTTCGTCAGCTGTTGGATTTGGACAGGAATTTCGATGTTCAATCGTCAGTGCCAATCTCACAAAGGCACAAAGCAATACCCGCTGCATCGAAAGACCAATTACCTGCATTACGACGCTGGAAAAATCTCAGTGCAGTTACACTGTGTTATTGCAAATGCCAGCGAAATGCGAACAACTTTCCCGTACGAACTAAAATCAAATGATTTAATTAAAAAGACGGATCAACTCGTTTGTTTAGTTTCATTAATCCACACGTTCACACACACTCGATCCACATACCCGTTTAGCCATTCTAACTAGGCTTATCAGACACTGCCTGCAGGAAAGTGGCTAGATTAACCTTTGTTTTAGCAACAATTTAGATCGGCTGGCAGAAGGTCGAACAACAGTGAGGCACAGACACTGACACGGTGTTCTCTAGTTGTCTTTAATGTAGCTTTATTGTACCTTTCAAAACTTTATTGATATTTAATTGCTAGCCTTTCTGTATCCTTTACTGAGACAAATTTCCTGTTGGTTTCAGCACTGAAACGTTCGCAAAGTACGACACTAGTTGTGGCTAGTGCTGCTGTGAGCATAAGAAAGAGTAAACGTGCCATGACCGTGTCCTGTTACCTGAATCTGGTTCCGTGCATCATCTTCCCCATGACCGTGTCCTGTTACCTGAAGCTGGTTCCGTGCATCATCTTCCTATGACCGTGTCCTGTTACCTGACTGGTTCGTGCATCATCTTCCATGACGTGTCCTGTTACCTGAAGCTGGTTCCGTGCATCATCTTCCCTATGACCGTGTCCTGTTACCTGAAGCTGGTTCCGTGCATCATCTTCCCTATGACCGTGTCCTGTTACCTGAAGCTGGTTCCGTGCATCATCTTCCCCATGACCTGCTTCCAGACCAGACCTTCCTCTTAACATCCTGATCCATAAGACTGTGCTCACTAACGCTCTACTGAACTATTTCATATTAGCTAGATTTAGCGGATCTTTTCTTTCTGTCTCAAAAACATTTAAGATGGCAAGTAAATCTTACAAACTTCTACTACGGCCTGTATAAACCCATCTTTACGCTAGCGTGTTTCTGCACTATTATGATTCCTGGAATATTTCCTATCGAGTTGAGGAAGGCTGGTCTGAGACCGGGTCGCGGGGGCAATGATCCATGGAACAATTACCAGATACAACACTCTGTCTCTCTCATACACATATACTCGTTTCACTCTTACTCGCCTCTACGAACTTCACAATGCTCCTTTTACTACTCAATGCCGCTCTCATAGCTCACACTTCCTGGTTGTAAGGTCCCCCCCCCCCCTTCACAACTCTCACTTCCTGGTTGTAAGGTCCCCCCTTCACAACTCTCACTTCCTGGTTGTAAGGTCCCCCTTCCAACTCCACTTCCTGGTTGTAAGGTCCCTCACAGCTCACACTTCCTGGTTGTAGGTCCCTCCCCTCACAACTCTCACTTCCTGGTTGTAAGGTCCCCCCCCCCTCACAGCTCACACTTCCTGGTTTTAAGGTCCCCTCACAGCTCACACTATTTGCATGCTACTATGCATTTACTATGAAAGAGAAGTATTTTAACATCTTCGCTCGTGGCGATGGCGAAGGTGTTGAAGGTACTGGCGACGCTGAGGACTAGGGTGGCGACGATACTGAGGACGAGGGTGGCGACGATGCTGAGGACGAGGGTGGTGATGGTAGATATTATCACTGAGACAGATATCCTCATCCTGTGTTCTCATCGCAACATGGGTGTGCTTTCCTCCACGCAGTCATCCACTACAACATAATAAGAATAACAAAGCTAATTTACGAGCAAGCTTCTCACAACATTCTCAGCCCACCCCTATGTAGGTGTCTGCCCTCTCCTAGTGCTTCAAGAAGTTAACGAGCCTCTGCACTCCCTCCTTTACCTTTGATATACCTTTGAAGAGTTTCGAGAGTTACTCTACTCTCTGAGCCCGGCCATGGGTCAGGCTCGTCTGGTGCTTGCCTGGTCAACCAGGCTGTTGCTGCTGGTGGCCCGCTGCCCCACATATCCGTCACAGCCTGGTTGATCTGGCACCTGGTGAAGATACCTGTTCAGTTTCCTCTTGAATGCTTCTACACTTGTTCCAACCGTGTTTCGGATATCTTCTGGTAAGATGTTGAATAGTCTGGAACCCCGGATGTTGATACAGTGTTCCCTTATTGTCCCCACCGCACCCCTGCTCCTCACTGGGTTTATTTTACACTTCCTCCCATATCTCTCACTCCAGTATGTTGTTATGGCAGTGTGCCATAACTACTTGGTGCAGACTAGGCAGACCTTCAAAACCAGTCGTAGGTATGTCATATGTCATGCGAGATGGTACAGCCCTTAAAAACACTGCAGACACAGCTCCATGTCACTAGAGGGGCAGCAGAACGATGGCATTACTCAACACGCTAGTCCCACTAACATCAAACATCTTGAAGAGGGTGCAAAGGTTCATTTCTAATTTTATTAAAAGTCACATGGAACTGGAAGAGCAGCCACCTCCACGTGCTGAGTTTTGAGTATTCTGTGTGACTGGTGGCAGAAAATCATTTAGTGTTAATTAAATAGCTAAGAGGTGCTCACGATGTATGTTGTCCGTATCTGACAACATACATATATATGGGATCAAACTTGATTGACTCTCATTCCACAAGCGCTGTATGACCCCTAAAAGTTTAGTGCTCACCAGGAAACAGAACAATGATATGGATAGACATGAAATCCACAATTCAGGACATGGCTTTACCGCAGGGAGAACCTGCATATCGTAGCAAGGAACTCCACAATTCAGGACAACACGGCTTTAAACCAAGAAGATCCTGCCTATCGCATCTATTATTCCACTGTGACAATCACCGTCATTGGAAGAAAAACAAATTGCGCTGTGTACAAAGATTTCGCTAAAGCATTGAATACTGGTGATCACAGAGAATTAGTCGCAGACAGAAAAGTTTAATTTGGCTGTAACAGGATCATTCTCAGGGCGGACTGCTGCAGTAGAGCTCTTGAAACTGGCTGCAGGTATGGCAGAGCCTGGCTACATCAACAACATATCCCATTATTATTCACCTCTTTTAACTCAATGTCCCATCTCCTACCACTCTCTATTTCACGTTCCCTTTCTCCTCATCCCTCCTCTTCAACCTCTCCTCCCTTTCTCCCTTTATCTCCTCTTCCTCTCCTTTCAGCTGTCTTCATCGCCCTCTCCCTCTCCATTAGTGCATATTAGTCTCTCCTAGTAACTCCCTCTTCTTTTTCATTGCTTTTCTTCCTTTGTGTGTCTACCACTATTATTTTATCGTTTGGCTCTTCCCACGTGCGTTATATCTCTTTCACAATTTTCTTTACTCCTTGACTGCGTCACACACACCAAACAAAGAACTATTTCTACATCTAATAACGGCACCTGGTGCGTTAATTGCGTCACAATAGCTGGGCGGAAAATGCCCCGTTGTTTGTGCAGCCTAGGAAAGCAATCCTCCTGCAGCCAACGTCTGGGATTTCTTCATTTCCTCGTGATTGACCCCAAGACAACCTTGAAGGATCTGTCAACAGCAACTGTGTTCCCGGTGCTCAGCATGAGTTTACTGAAGGTTTATTGAGAGTGACAGAAAGAGAGAGAGAGAGAGAGAGAGAGAGAGAGAGAGAGAGAGAGAGAGAGAGATGAGCAGACTAACACCATAGCACAGAGTGCTGGTGCTACTCTCAAGAAGTTGCTTCAAATCCTCCACTCGTTCAAGTACGATGGTAAAAAAAAATATTAGCATATGAAAAGAGAAATGATGGAATTAGCTATTTGGTATTTATAAGAAATAAAAAGTAAAAAAAAAAAAAAACAGTAAATTTGAGCGGGACCATTAAAAATTAGCGCATAGCAACCAACATTTTTGTTGGGCGAAAACAATTACGCGTCTGACTTTAATTATCATTCAGTCTCATCCAAAATTTAATTTTTATGAGCGTGCATAATTCATATTAAAAAGAGTAAAAACGTAAATAATAATAATAATAATAATAATAATAATAATAATAATAGTAATAATAAAAATAATAATAATTAACAATCGAGTGCCAATGTAATATTTTCGAAAGGTAATATTTCAGTCCGGCCTCAAGCTTGAGGCCGGACTGAATAAATAAAATATTGGTTGTAAACAGTGAAGAAACACTGCAACAAAACTTATGGTGTGTAGCTAGTGTCAGAAACTCTTCTCTGTCTCCCCTTAATTAACCCCCTCAGAACTCTTCCTTAATACCTCTCCTCCCACAGCTCTTCCCCACCTCCCCAACTCTCCTACCCCCAACTAATTTATACCACAAAGTTTGAAGTTGACTTTTCCTCGATCGCTGATTCTACTGTTGAAGTTTAATTCACTGGACTGCCCTCGACGGAAATGTGTAAGAGTGTAATTTGCATATAGATTCAATGTGGTTGTCGACGCTATTAAGTGGCGACCAAGAACTGCCGCTCCTCCATACTTTCTAGAAAAGTTTCCCACTCAGACCCAACTCAAGAGGAGAAATTTGGTTCCTTTTCTTGAGTGAAAACCTACAGTGTTCGTCATCTCTGCTGCCACGGAGTCTCTCATGTTTGTCTTCCCTTGCACATCCTCATATTTATCTCCTCCTTCCCCCGCTGCGTCTTCAACTTCATTAAAATTTTACTTCCTTATTTTTTTTATTCTGTTAGGTAAGTGAATAAGAAGAGTTTAGAACTGTGCAACACAGCACCACCCACACACAAGAGTTGAGGACTGTGCAACACAGCACCACTCACACACAAGAGTTGAGGACTGTGTAACACAGCACCACTCACACACAAGAGTTGAGGACTGTGTAACACAGCACCACTCACACACAAGAGTTGAGGACTGTGTAACACAGCACCACTCACACACAAGAGTTGAGGACTGTGCAACACAGCACCACCCACACACAAGAGTTGAGGACTGTGCAACACAGCACCACCCACACACAAGAGTTGAGGACTGTGCAACACAGCACCACCCACACACAAGAGTTGAGGACTGTGCAACACAGCACCACCCACACACAAGAGTTGAGGACTGTGTAACACAGCACCACCCACACACAAGAGTTGAGGACTGTGCAACACAGCACCACCCACACACAAGAGTTGAGGACTGTGCAACACAGCACCACTCACACACAAGAGTTGAGGACTGTGTAACACAGCACCACCCACACACAAGAGTTGAGGACTGTGTAATACAGCACCACCCACACACAAGAGTTGAGGACTGTGTATACAGCACCACCCACACACAAGAGTTGAGGACTGTGCAACACAGCACCACCCACACACAAGAGTTGAGGACTGTGCAACACAGCACCACTCACACACAAGAGTTGAGGACTGTGCAACACAGCACCACTCACACACAAGAGTTGAGGACTGTGTAACACAGCACCACTCACACACAAGAGTTGAGGACTGTGTAATACAGCACCACCCACACACAAGAGTTGAAGACTGTGTAATACAGCACCACCCACACACAAGAGTTGAGGACTGTGCAACACAGCACCACCCACACACAAGAGTTGAGGACTGTGTAATACAGCACCACCCACACACAAGAGTTGAAGACTGTGTAATACAGCACCACCCACACACAAGAGTCGAGGACTGTGCAACACAGCACCACCCACACACAAGAGTCGAGGACTGTGTAATACAGCACCACCCACACACAAGAGTCGAGGACTGTGTAATACAGCACCACCCACACACAAGAGTTGAGGACTGTGTGATACAGCACCACTCACACACAAGAGTTGAGGACTGTGTAACACAGCACCACCCACACACAAGAGTTGAGGACTGTGTAACACAGCACCACCCACACACAAGAGTTGAGGACTGTGTGATACAGCACCACTCACACACAAGAGTTGAGGACTGTGTAACACAGCACCACTCACACACAAGAGTTGAGGACTGTGTAATACAGCACCACCCACACAAAAGAGTTGAGAACTGTGTAATACAGCACCACTCACACACAAGAGTTGAGGACTGTGTAACACAGCACCACCCACACACAAGAGTTGAGGACTGTGTGATACAGCACCACTCACACACAAGAGTTGAGGACTGTGTAACACAGCACCACTCACACACAAGAGTTGAGGACTGTGTAATACAGCACCACTCACACACAAGAGTTGAGGACTGTGCAACACAGCACCACCCACACAAGAGTTGAGGACTGTGCAACACAGCACCACCCACACACAAGAGTTGAGGACTGTGTAACACAGCACCACCCACACACACAAGAGTTGAGGACTGTGCAACACAGCACCACCCACACACAAGAGTTGAGGACTGTGTGATACAGCACCCCCACACAAGAGTTGAGGACTGTGTAACACAGCACCACCCACACACAAGAGTTGAGGACTGTGTAACACAGCACCACTCACACACAAGAGTTGAGGACTGTGCAACACAGCACCACTTACACACAAGAGTTGAGGACTGTGCAACACAGCACCACCCACACACAAGAGTTGAGGACTGTGCAACACAGCACCACCCACACACAAGAGTTGAGGACTGTGCAACACAGCACCACCCACACACAAGAGTTGAGGACTGTGCAACACAGCACCACTCACACACAAGAGTTGAGGACTGTGTAACACAGCACCACCCACACACAAGAGTTGAGGACTGTGTAATACAGCACCACCCACACACAAGAGTTGAAGACTGTGTAATACAGCACCACCCACACACAAGAGTTGAGGACTGTGCAACACAGCACCACCCACACACAAGAGTTGAGGACTGTGTAATACAGCACCACCCACACACAAGAGTTGAAGACTGTGTAATACAGCACCACCCACACACAAGAGTCGAGGACTGTGCAACACAGCACCACCCACACACAAGAGTCGAGGACTGTGTAATACAGCAGCACCCACACACAAGAGTTGAGGACTGTGTGATACAGCACCCCACACAAGAGTTGAGGACTGTGTAACACAGCACCACCACACACAAGAGTTGAAGACTGTGTAATACAGCACCACCCACACACAAGAGTTGAGGACTGTGCAACACAGCACCACCCACACACAAGAGTTGAGGACTGTGTGATACAGCACCACTCACACAAGAGTTGAGGACTGTGTAACACAGCACCCCACACACAAGAGTTGAGGACTGTGTAACACAGCACCACCCACACACAAGAGTTGAGGACTGTGTAACACAGCACCACCCACACCAAGAGTTGAGGACTGTGTAATACAGCAGCACCCACACAAAAAGAGTTGAAAACTGTGTAATACAGCACCACCCACACACAAGAGTTGAGGACTGTGTAACACAGCACCACTCACACACAAGAGTTGAGGACTGTGTAACACAGCACCACTCACACACAAGAGTTGAGGACTGTGTAATACAGCACCACCCACACACAAGAGTTGAGGACTGTGCAACACAGCACCACCCCACACAAGAGTTGAGGACTGTGTAACACAGCACCACTCACACACAAGAGTTGAGGACTGTGTAATACAGCACCACCCACACAAAAGAGTTGAGAACTGTGTAATACAGCACCACTCACACACAAGAGTTGAGGACTGTGCAACACAGCACCACCCACACAAGAGTTGAGGACTGTGCAACACAGCACCACCCACACACAAGAGTTGAGGACTGTGTAATACAGCACCACCCACACACACAAGAGTTGAGGACTGTGCAACACAGCACCACCCACACACAAGAGTTGAGTACTGTGTGATACAGCACCCCCACACAAGAGTTGAGGACTGTGTAACACAGCACCACCCACACACAAGAGTTGAGGACTGTGTAACACAGCACCACTCACACACAAGAGTTGAGGACTGTGCAACACAGCACCACTTACACACAAGAGTTGAGGACTGTGCAACACAGCACCACCCACACAAGAGTTGAGGACTGTGCAACACAGCACCACCCACACACACAAGAGTTGAGGACTGTGCAACACAGCACCACCCACACACACAAGAGTTGAGGACTGTGTAACACAGCACCACCCACACACAAGAGTTGAGGACTGTGAAATACACAACCATTCACACACAAGAGTTGTGGACTGTGCAACACAGCACCACTTACACACAAAGTTGAGGACTGTGCAACACACCACCACTTACACACAAGAGTTGAGGACTGTGTAACACAGCACCACCCACACACAAGAGTTGAGGACTGTGTAACACAGCACCACTCACACACAAGAGTTGAGGACTGTGCAACACAGCACCACTCACACACAAGAGTTGAGGACTGTGCAACACAGCACCACCCACACACAAGAGTTGAGGACTGTGCAACACAGCACCACCCACACACAAGAGTTGAGGACTGTGCAACACAGCACCACTCACACACAAGAGTTGAGGACTGTGCAACACAGCACCACCCACACACAAGAGTTGAGGACTGTGCAACACAGCACAACCCACACACAAGAGTTGAGGACTGTGCAACACAGCACCCGCACACACAAGAGTTGAGGACTGTGAAATACACAACCACTCACACACAAGAGTTGAGGACTGTGCAACACAGCACCACCCACACACAAGAGTTGAGGACTGTGCAACAGCACCACCCACACACAAGAGTTGAGGACTGTGCAACACAGCACCACCCACACACAAGAGTTGAGGACTGTGCAACACAGCACCACCCACACACAAGAGTTGAGGACTGTGTGATACAGCACCACTCACACAAGAGTTGAGGACTGTGTAACACAGCACCACCCACACACAAGATATTAGGACTGTATGACAGCACCAGTCACAAACAAGAGTTGAGGACTGTGTGATACAGCACCCCACACAAGAGTTGAGTACTGTGTAACACAGCAGCACCCACACACAAGAGTTGAGGACTGTGTGATACAGCACCACTCACACAAGAGTTGAGGACTGTGTAACACAGCACCACCCACACACAAGATATTAGGACTGTATGACAGCACCAGTCACAAACAAGAGTTGAGGACTGTGTGATACAGCACCCCCACACAAGAGAGTTGAGGACTGTGTAACACAGCACCACCCACACACAAGAGTTGAGGACTGTGTAATACAACACCACCCACACACAAGAGTTGAGGACTGTGTAACACAGCACCACCCACACACAAGAGTTGAGGACTGTGAAATACAGCACCACCCACACACAAGAGTTGAGGACTGTATGACAGCACCAGTCACAAACAAGAGTTGACGACTGTATAACACAGCACCACTCACAGAAACAGGAGGTAAGGACTGTGTAACACAGCACCACCCACACAAGAGTTGAGGACTGTGTACTACAGCACCACCCACACACAAGAGTTGAGGACTGTGTAACACAGCAGCACTAGCAGTGCGACAGTTCCACTGCGCGACATACTCGCGTCAAGAGACATTTTTCCATTTCTGCAGACAAACAAAACACCACAATCACTATTTGATCTTCATATGAACTAGATTTTGACCACCATCTTTTCCCCTTGTCATCATCATACACATCTTCATTGATATTTTCTCCCTCTCTTTCTTCCTCTTTTTATTTGCACTATTTCTCCTCTTCCTCCCCAAACTCTTCATTACATTTGTTCTAGGATAAAGTAAATACGGTTTTCCCTGCAGACTTCATTATATAAAATTTTCTGATCTTTCTTTTGAGAAATACTTGAAGTTCGTGTCAACTTTGCCTGGCCACCAGACTCTTTACGCCAGCACTACCTTACTTTTATCGCTTATGAGCAAATATACCGAGAAGACCTTCTCAAGTGATCCAGGAGACTGTAGGTGCTGCTCTTGTCTCTCTTGAAGGAGGAAAGCCGAGCCAGTGGACGCAGGTACACCATGACAAGAATATAGACGAGGCCGTGGGGGCATTGACCCTCGGAACACACTCCAGGTATACCCTCCAGGTTTTCGTAGGTAGGTGTGGTTAGCTCCGAAACATATCCTTGAAAATAACATGAACACATCTACGTTGAATATTCTTAAAGGAAGTTCATATAGCCAAAATGTTAACCACATACTTTAAATCAGAACTGTACATTCTGAGTAAAGTAACTTGGTTATAATTAGTTGTATAATACTCACAGAAGCTTACAACTATGTATTTACTTCAAATAAATAATGCTAGAAAAAACGATGGAAAGAATGAGTCCTCCCTGACACGCCTTGTACCAACACTTAAACCTTAAAATGTTCAAATTTAAGTAAATTTACAATAAGCAGAGCATCTTGCAATGTTTTCCCACACTCACCCACACCCATACACCTTCACCCATACACCTTCACCCACATCCACACACCATCATGCATACCCACACACCAACATTTACCAACAACTACCTCTCTCCACCTCCCACCCACTACACTCAAACTTGCTCCCTATCCCACCAACCATACACACACAGACACACACACTGGGAGAACCTGGAGCCACATAGGGGCCCAGAAACGTGGAAGGCTAAAATGATGGAGGTGGTACTGGAAAACCTCATGTACCAACACGTAAGGGACACTACCAGAGAGAGAGGAGAGGATGAACCAGCGAGACTGGACGTAGTATTCACCTTGAGTAGTGCAGATATTAAAGACATCACATATGAAAGACCCCTCGGGGCCAGTGACCATGTGGTTCTGAGCTTCGAATACATAGTAGAATTATAAGTGGAGAGGGAAGCAGGAAGGGCAGGACGAATGAAGCCAAAGTACAAGAAAGGGGACTACGCAGGCATGAAGAATTTCCTGCACTGGGTTCAGTGGGACAGAGAACTGGTAGGGAAGTCAGTAAATGAGATGATGGAATATGTGACGACAATATGCAAGGAAGCTGAGGAGAGGTTTGTACCCAAGGGTAACAGAAATAACGAGAAAGCCAGGATGAGCCCTTGGTTTACCCAGAAGTGTAGGGAGGCCAAAACCAAGTGTACTAGAGCTAGAGAATGGAAGAAGTATAGAAGGCAAAGGACCCAGGAGAATAAGGAGAGTAGTCTAGAGCCAGAAATGAATATGCACAGGTAAGAAGGGAGGCCCAACAACAATACAAAAATGACATAGCAGCGAAAGCCAAATCTGACTCGAAGCTGTTGTACAGCCACATCAGGAGGAAAACAACAGTCAAGGACCAGGTAATCAGGCTGAGGAAGGAAGCAGGGCAGATCACAAGAAACGACCACGAAGTATGTGAGGAACTCAACACGAGATTCAAAGAAGTGTTCACAGAGGAGACAAAAGGGACGCTAGAAAGACAGAGAGGTGGGGTACACCATCAAGTGTTGGACACAATACATACAGCCGAGGAAGAAGTGAAGAGGCTGCTAAGCGAGCTAGATACCTCAAAGGCGATGGGGCTGGATAACATCTCTTCATGGGTTCTGAGAGAGGAAGCAGAGATGCTATGTGCACCACTAACAACAATCTTCAACACATCTATCGAAACCGGGCGACTACCTGAGGTAAGGAAGACAGCAAATGTAGTCCCAGTTTTTAAAAAAGAAGACAGACATGAAGCATTAAACTACAGACCAGTGTCACTGACATGTATAATATGCAAAGTCATGGAGAAGATTATCAGGAGGAGAGTGGTGGAGCACCTAGAAAGGAATGAGCTTATCAACGACAGCCAACACGGTTTCAGGGACGGGAAATCCTGTGTCACAAACCTACTGGAGTTGTATGACAGGTGACAGCAGTAACACAAGAGAGATAGGGGCGGGTAGACTGCATTTTTTTGGATTGTAAGAAGGCGTTTGACACAGTTCCACACAAGAGATTAGTGCAAAAGCTGGAGGATCAGGCAGGGATAACAGGGAAGGCACTACAATGGATCAGGGAATACCTGTCAGGAAGACAACAGCGAGTCATGGTACGTGGTGAGGTGTCAGAGTGGGCGCCTGTAACGAGCGGGATTCCACTGGTGTCAGTCCTAGGACCGGTGCTGTTTCTGGTATTTGTGAACGACATGACGGAAGGAATAGACTCCGAAGTATCCCTGTTTGCAGATGATGTGAAGTTGGGGAGAAGAATCCAATCGGACGAGGACCAGGCAGAACTACAAAGGGATCTGGACAGGCTGCAGGCCTGGTCCAGAAACTGGCTTCTGGAGTTCAACCCCACAAAGTGCAAAGTCATGAAGATTGGGGAAGGGCAAAGAAGACCGCAGATGGTGTACAATCTAGGGGGCCAGAGACTACAAACCTCACTCAGGGAAAAGGATCTTGGGGTGAGTATAACACCAGGCACATCTCCTGAGGCGCACATCAACCAAATAACTGCTGCAGCATACGGGCGCCTACCAAATCTAAGAACAACATTCCGACATCTTAATAAGGAATATGGGCCTAACGTACACTGTGTACGTTAGGCCAATATTGGAGTATGCAGCATCAGTTTTGAACCTACACCTAGCTAAGCACGTAAGGAAACGAGAAAGTGCAAAGGTTTGCAACAACACTAGTCCCGGAGCTAAGGGGTATGCCCTACGAGGAGAGGTTAAGGGAAATCGACCTGACTGCACTGGAAGACAGGAGAGATAGGGGGGATATGATAACGACATATAAAATACTGAGAGGAATCGACAAGGTGGACAGAGACAGGATGTTCCAGAGATGGGACACAGCAACAAGGGGTCACAGTTGGAAGTTGAAGACTCGGATGAATCACAGGGATGTTAAAAAGTATTTCTTCAGTCACAGAGTTGTCAGGAAGTGGAATTGTCTGGGAAGTGATGTAGTGGAGGCAGGATCAATACATAGCTTTAAGAAGAGGTATGATAAAGCTTATGGAGCAGGAAAAGTGACCTAGTAGCGACCAGTGAAGAGGCGGGGCCAGGAGCTGTAAATCGACCCCTGCAACCACAACTGAGTACACACACACACAACCACACACACACAACCACACACATACACAACCACACACATACACACATCAGGGCAGGACCAAATACGTAGTTGTATTTGTATTTGCATTTGCAAATACAAATAAATTGGTATTTGTATTTTATTTATATTGGGATAGAAATTAAAGCTGCGTATTTGTATTTAATTTGTATATGATGCTTGTACTTGTTATATTTACTTTAACTACAATACCATAATTACTTTGCTTATTCAAAAATCTGATGATCTCAAAATTCATCTAATTTTAATTTTGTTCCGTATTATAAATATTTAATATCTAAGATGATAAGACTGTCTTAAAGAGTGAACTTGTACTGAACCTGTCAAAAACTTGTACTGCACCTGTCAAAAACTTGTACTGCACCTGTCAAAAACTTGTACTGACCCTGTCATAAACTTGTACTGACCCTGTCATAAACTTGTACTGACCCTGTCATAAACTTGTACTGACCCTGTCATAAACTTGTACTGACCCTGTCATAAACTTGTACTGACCCTGTCATAAACTTGTACTGACCCTGTCATAAACTTGTACTGACCCTGTCATAAACTTGTACTGACCCTGTCATAAACTTGTACTGACCCTGTCATAAACTTGTACTGACCCTGTCATAAACTTGTACTGACCCTGTCATAAACGTGTACTGACCCTGTCATAAACTTGTACTGACCCTGTCATAAACTTGTACTGACCCTGTCATAAACTTGTACTGACCCTGTCATAAACTTGTACTGACCCTGTCATAAACTTGTACTGACCCTGTCATAAACTTGCACTGACCCTGTCATAAACTTGCACTGACCCTGTCATAAACTTGCACTGACCCTGTCATAAACTTGCACTGACCCTGTCATAAACTTGCACTGACCCTGTCATAAACTTGCATTCAACCTACTATAAGCTTGTACCGAACGTGTCAAACTTGTATTGATCATGTTAAAGCTGTACTGAACCTTCCATAAACTTGTAATGAACTTGTCATAAACCTGCACTGACCCTGTCATAATAAATTTGAACTGAACCTGTCATAATAAACTTGAACTGAACCTGTCATAATAAACTTGAACTGAACCTGTCATAATAAACTTGAACTGAACCTGTCATAATAAACTTGAACTGAACCTGTCATAATAAACTTGAACTGAACCTGTCATAATAAACTTGAACTGAATCTGTCATAATAAACTTGAACTGAACCTGTCATAATAAACTTGAACTGAACCTGTCATAATAAACTTGAACTGAACCTGTCATAATAAACTTGAACTGAACCTGTCATAATAAACTTGAACTGAACCTGTCATAATAAACTTGAACTGAACCTGTCATAATAAACTTGAACTGAACCTGTCATAATAAACTTGAACTGAACCTGTCATAATAAACTTGAACTGAACCTGTCATAATAAACTTGAACTGAAACTGTCATAATAAACTTGAACTGAACCTGTCATAATAAACTTGAACTGAACCTGTCATAATAAACTTGAACTGAACCTGTCATAATAAACTTGAACTGAATCTGTCATAATAAACTTGAACTGAACCTGTCATAATAAACTTGAACTGAACCTGTCATAATAAACTTGAACTGAACCTGTCATAATAAACTTGAACTGAACCTGTCATAATAAACTTGAACTGAACCTGTCATAATAAACTTGAACTAACCTGTCATAATAAACTTGAACTGAACCTGTCATAATAAACTTGAACTGAACCTGTCATAATAAACTTGAACTGAACCTGTCATAATAAACTTGAACTGAACCTGTCATAATAAACTTGGACTGAACCTGTCATAATAAACTTGGACTGAACCTGTCATAATAAACTTGGACTGAACCTGTCATAAACGTGGCAGTGTGTTGTTCACGTGTGGGCCAGTGATCTGACTTAAGAGTTATCAAGTCTTCCAGGAAGACAGTTGTCGAGAACTGTGTATCAATGTTTTGAACATAAACAACGTGGAGGTGATCTTCCTTATTCCACTGTATGAAGTCTGCACACTCACAAGAGTTTTGTTATTCTTTCTACAATATAATGTCTTAAGTGGCACAAGTGTTGCTACTCATTCCACAGTATAATGTCGTCAGTGTCACAAGTGTTGCTACTCATTCCACAGTATAATGTCTTCAGTGTCACAAGTGTTGCTACTCATTCCACAGTATAATGTCGTCAGTGTCACAAGTGTTGCTACTCATTCCACAGTATAATGTCTTCAGTGTCACAAGTGTTGCTACTCATTCCACAGTATAATGTCTCAAGCAGCAGGTGTGTGTTACTAACAGACAACCATACAACGGTAGATCACGTTAAAAATACGAACAATGGTATTCAAGCAGAGTAAGAAAGCAATATGCTTAATGTTGGAAGCATTTATATGAACTGTCATAAAATAAAGTGCCTTCTTCTTATTACTGTACTGTACTGTATTGCTAATTACAATTTATATATAAGCAAAGACTCACATTTGGTTTGAACCTCCATCATTGTATTTGCTTTTATATGTATTTGTAGCTTTTGTATTTGCATTTCATTTGTAATTCAGCGTCTCCAAAAACAAAGATTTGTATTTGTAATAAATTTTACTTTATCTTGATTTACAGTTGTTGTTGGAGGTACTTACTGTGAACTTTCAAAGTATAGTGTATCTTTGTACATTAATTTGAAATAAAGTCATTACCTTTGACCCCCCCACACTTCCCCGTCCCCCCACCAAGACAACCCCACACACAAACCCACCTTGGCTCCTTCTCGTTTATACTTCCCCACCCCTCTCCACCTCACACCCACCCCACACACAAATCAACCTTACTTCCACAGCCCACACATCCCCACCACACACGTCCCCACCACACACGTCCCCACCACACACGTCCCCACCACACACGTCCCCACCACACACATCCACACCACACACATCCACACCACACACATCCACACCACACACATCCACACTTCACTCACCTCCGTCTCCCTCCCACCCGACAAACATCTAACCCACCCAAACTCACACACACCCACCCACCCACTCTTACACCCCCCCACACACACACATCCAACATAACAACATTTAAATGTAATAACATACCATATTGTCATCAGTGGGGGAACCAAAATACATTTTTCCCAGCAAAAACACCATATATGGAATATTTATGTTATGCCGTCAACCTTATTAATTACAAGCATAAAACATGCCCTACACACCGTCATTCTCTAATTTGCAATCACTATTCAAACCTGATTCAGTAAGCGTCAATGTGCTTTTTGGCGTGTGTATGTGCGTTCCCTGTTCATTTATGTGTGTATGTGTGTGTATACACGCGCGCGCATCCACACACAACAATTTGTGTTTGTGGGGACGAGCCGTGGATCGTTGAATGGTTGTCGTCACGAGGAAACTGGAACAAGTTCCTCAAATCAGTTCCTGATCAGCTGGGCTATGGTTCGTACGTTAAACTGTGTGCGACTAGCAGTGACAGCCTAGCTGATCTGTCTTCGATCCAGCATGAGGCCTGGTCTGGGACTGGGCCGCGGGGGCGTTGACCCCCGGAAACACTCTCCAGGTAATACTCCTTTGAGAATGAACAAGTACCTTCTAATGTTGCTATGAGTTATCTGTGTTTTAACTTCCTTTTACGCCCTCTCCTTCCTCATCTATCAATTCATCTTCTGTGTAATATCAGTTAACAGGTCCAGGTTCATCGTCACCTTGCCTAAGCCTCCTCTCTACCGAAGTCGCCAGGTTCAGTTCCTTTAGTTTCTCCTCAGAGTGCAAACCTCTCAGCTCTTATACTAGTTTGCATGCAAACCTTTAACTTTTAACATTTTTGAAAATGCTTAATCAGGCGGGGTTCTAAGCTGGTACTGAATAATCGGTTAGTTGTATCTGCAGTGGTTCAATTTGTAGCTGTTAGGCTGATTCCTGGCGTCCAGAACCCTATTATTCCTACTCTTGAAAATGAATGGTATTTTCTCTGTATTTTTATCCGTTTCATTCCACTTACTACCCTACGACTTTAGATGTCATCGTGTCCCCTGGCTGTTTCTCCTCACACCTTCAACAGTCCATCCCAGTCTTCCTAGTTCACTGAGTACTTCGCATCATGATCATGTATCCAACTGGACCTCCTTCTATGGGCTGAGATCATTAAGACTCATCGTGGACTCTTCCCTCCAGTCACATGTGCACGTGTTGAGCTGGCGGCTATCTGTCCATACCAACACCACTGAATGAACCATACGGAATATACAATAATAATAATAATAATAATAATGTCCTTACCAAGTGATGAAGGGAGCCTGCTCACAGTGCCTCGGGTGGCCGTGCCTCAAACCTCAACACTCACCTGCAAAACAAGTTTAAATATGAGTATCAACACACTGTGAAGCGAGATGCATCAGCTGCCTCCTAGCACTACCTTTATAACAAACCTAGTTTAATAGCCTTGACAGATTAAGGCTTTAATTCCTGAAGACAGTTTCTTGAGTTAACGCTCCCGCGTCCCGGTCTCATCAGGCCTCCTAGATGATGACCTGGACTGTGAAGTTCAACGTATGCACCACAGCCCGGTTGATCAAAAACTGACTAGCTCATATTACAAAGTTCCCTCTTGAAGTCAGGATTCTGATGGTAATTCTCCTTATGTATGGAGGGTGTTGGAGGGTGTTGAAAAGTACTGGTCCCCTTATATTTACTGAGTTATCTCTTAATGTGGTCAGTGCTCCCTGCTTTTAAGTGGAGGTATTTTGCACCATCTGCAGAGCCTTGTTTTCTAAGAAAATTATTTCGGTGTAAAGATTTAGGACCAGTCCTTCTAGAATTTTCAAAATGTAAATTGTGACATCTTTATCGCTTACCTTCCAGGGAGTACACTTCAAGACACTTCAAGTGATCCTAATAATTTTAATGCTTGACTGAATTTATATAGGCAAGGTTATAAAATTTTTAGTTATCCATCCTATCATTTTCCTTGCAGTTGTGATAGTGACATTATGTACAATAGTTATATGTATACAATAGTAATCATACAATATATACAACATTGCACAACATATATTACGCACATCATTCTACATATTGAATGTACTTCACCAGCAACATGAACAACACAGCAGCAGCAGCAGCAGCAGCAGGGAGAGCTGCTGAGAGAAGCATGAGCTAGTTAGGTGGTCAACTTGCACAACTCGGCCTTAATGACCTTAACCCAGCACATAACTGTGTGAGGCACAAGTTTGCCGCCCTCCCTCCACCCACTATTACCACCACCCCCACCTTCCCTCCCTCCACCCACTATTAAACACTCACAACACCCCCACCTTCCCTCCCTCCCCCACTTATTGTTGTGTGGGGAGGAAGTGATGGGAAGCGAAAGGAAAGTATGAGGGAGGGAGGGAGGGAGAGAGAGAGAGAGAGAGAGAGAGAGAGAGAGAGAGAGAGAGAGAGAGAGAGAGAGAGAGGAGAGAGAGAGAGAGGAGAGAGAGAGAGAGAGAGAGAGAGAGAGAGAGAGAGAGAGAGAGAGAGAGAGAGAGAGAGAGAGAGAGAGAGAGAGAGAGAGAGAGAGAGAGAGAGACTATTAAGCTGGTAATTGTAATAAGAACAAGAGGGGAAGGAATATCGTAATTATTGATAATGTTATACACAAAACGTCACGTGGTGGCGTCACGCTAACCCTCGCATCACATCCCCCCTCTCTCTTCCCCAGCGTGACGCACCGTCACCCTCTGCGTCACGCATAACCCACCCACACCCAGTAATATCAACTCCTGATCTTGATCGTGATCGACTTGGATGACTTTTCAGGCTTACCAGCCCACTGGTCTGGCCAGCCTTTCTTCTTCATCGCTTATTCAACCAGGTTGTTATTAGCGGTCCGCTCACCAAAAGAGTTATCACAGTCTGGTTATCTGGCATTTGAAGGGAGGTATAGAGCTTCCTCGGAGATTTCTACACTTTGTTCCGGCAATATTTCTGATTTTTGTTGTTTGGGAGGGGGGAGGAGGGAGGGCTTTTGCTGCGTGTTGGCAATAACAGATCACCCGACATTATAATTCCTTAGTCTCGAGACGGTTTCTTTGCGTTTTGTATTCTGTGCTGGTGTTGAATTCATCATTCTTTCCATATATAGCAATTAAAATTCATCACCACTGAACATCATGTTATCTTCATTTACCAAATGGAAGATTCTGTTGATATCTAATAAGTTTTCTACTTTCCACTGATGGCGACTCTCGTACTTACCTTTGATATACCTTTGAAGAGTTTCGAGAGTATCTACTCTCTGAGCCCGGCCATGGGCCAGGCTCGTCTGGTGCTTGCCTGGTCAACCAGGCTGTTGCTGCTGGAGGCCCGCTGCCCCACATATCCATCACTTATTTTAGTTTCGTCACCAAACGATGATAACAGACATTAATTAAAATATTTTATGAGGATGAGAAACAGTAAAGGTGCCAGGACCGTGCCTTGGGGCACTGACTTTTTTTTTTAGCTTACTAAGACTCAAACTCCGTTTGTGTTTACTGCCGCACTGTGTCGAGTTTGTCAGAAACATGAATATCAGTCTTCTTTCCCTTCCCTTTCTTGCCCTGCCTGCCTTGCCTTGCCTTGCCCTGCTCTGCCCTGCCTGCCTTGCCCTGCCCTGCCCTGCCCTGCCCTGCCCTGCCTGCCTTGCCCTGTCCTGCCCTGCCCTGGAACTGCCTGCCTTGCCCTGTCCTGCCCTGCCCTGAACTGCCTGACTTGCCCTGTCCTGCCCTGCTTTGCCCTGTTCTGCCTTGCAGTGTCCTGCCTTGCCCGCCTTGCCCTGTCCTGCCTTGCCTTGCCTGTCCCTGCCCTGCCCTGCCCTGCCTGCCTTGCCCTGTCCTGCCCTGCCCTGCTTTGCCTGCCTTGCCCTGTTCTGTTCTGCCTTGCAGTGCCCTGCCTTGCCCTGCCTTGCCTTGCCCGCCCTGCCTTGCCCGCCTTGCCCTGTCCTGCCTTGCCTGCCTTCCATCGCTGGACCCTCTGTTATGAATGTTATTCAATAAACGGCGTTAATCAATCGGCAAGGCAGCCAACCAGGGTATTAACTCTCCCCCTCTCTAAGTTATACACTGCTTGGGAATACTGTCTTCCTAACAACCCTGCCAGACCTTACCTACACCCAGTCACACCTCCCTGTTCACCCACACCCTGCCAGACCTCACTGTACATCTAGACATACACACCCAAACACTGAATCTTTCACACATAAATCTCAGAGAGCGAGAGTCTCTCTCAAAACTGGGAAGAAGTTCATTTGTGTATTTTCAACATTATTTATAACTCAAGAAGAATATAACTCAAATAAGTACGTATATATGTACGTACGTACGTATGTATGGATATATATGTGTGTGTGTGTGTGAGAGAGAGAGAGAGAGAGAGAGAGAGAGAGAGAGAGAGAGAGATAGGTTAGACTACATTTCACTGGAGAAGTGAGCATAAAATAAGGCCTGGGAGGCTACATGAGGGGTGACCATGAATGGTGGCGAGGCTGGACATGACAGGCTGGTGGCCAGCTGATAAGAAACAGCCTCAGCCTCGCCAACGCCGGCAGCACGCATGAGAGTGAAGTAGCATTTCCCTCAGTGCTGGAGCATCCCTGGAACAGTGCTGGAGCATCCCTGGAACAGTGCTGGAGCATCCCTGGAACAGTGCTGGAGCATCCCTGGAACAGCGCTGGAGCATCCCTGGAACAGTGCTGGAGCATCCCTGGAACAGTGCTGGAGCATCCCTGGAACAGTGCTGGAGCATCCCTGGAACAGTGCTGGAGCATCCCTGGAACAGTGCTGGAGCATCCCTGGAACAGTGCTGGAGCATCCCTGGAACAGTGCTGGAGCAGCCGTAAAGCAGTGCTAGAGCAGTGATGGAGCAATGTTGAAGTAGTGCTGGAGCAGCGCTGGAACAGTGCTCCATGGGACACCCAACACCACCACTGATGGGAAATGGGAATTCACGAGTTTTACGCAGGGACGAGAAAGGTACATAATTTACACCTGGAAAGTCCTGGAGGGACTGGTCCCAAATTTGAACACTGAAATCACTCAAGAGACTTGGCCCCGACGGTGCAAATTACCTCCACTTGAAAGCAGCGGCGTGACGAGTACACTAAGAGAGAACTCTAAGAATGTCAGAGGTCCCCGCCTCTTCAACGCCCTCCCTCCGTACACAAGGGGACTCACCAACAAACCTCTGACGGTCTACAAGAGGGAACTGGACAAGTTCCTCAAATCAGTGCCTGACCAGCAGGGCTGTGACTCTTATGTTGGATTGCGTGCGACCAGCAGCAACAGCCTAGTTGAAGATTGAGACACTTATGCAACATATGGGAATCTTTACTGAAGAAACGTTTCGCCACACAGTGGCTTCATCAGTCCAATACAAAGCAGAAAGATGTAAGGAGAGTAGTTTGACGTAATCAGTCCCTTAGCCTGGAGTCGATGTGTTCAGTCTCAATCTTCAACTTGTCGGTTTTAAACCATTTATCACGACAGCCAGGAGGATGACGGGGTGTGTACTGAAAAAAATTCAAAACATGAGAAATAATGCCGGTGGTGACACTCTTCAAATCGCTAGTGCTCCCTCACTTATAATATTGCTCTGTGCTGACGGCCCCGTTCAAAGCAGGAAAAATATCAGAGCTGGAACAAATACAGAGATCGTTTACGGCTCACATTAAGCCACTAAAACCTAAATTACTGGGAACGTATTCAAATCTTGAACATGTACTCATTGGAGCGGAGGAGAGAGAGATACATGATAATATATACCTGGGAAGTACTCGAGGGTCTGGTCCCAAATCTGCACACTGCCATAACAACATACTGGAGTGAGAGGTATGGGAGGAAGTGTAAAATAAACCCAGTGAGGAGCAGGGGTGCGGTGGGGACAATAAGGGAACACTATCAACATCCGGGGTCCCAGGCTATTCAACATCTTACCAGAAGATATCAGAAACACGGCTGGAACAAGTGTAGAAGCCTTCAAGAGGAAACTGGACAAGTATTTTCAGCAGGTGCCAGATCAGCCAGGCTGTGCTGGATATGTGGGGCAGCGGGCCTCCAGCAGCAACAGCTTGGTTGACCAGGCAAGCACCAGACGAGCCTGGCCCATGGCCGGGCTCAGAGAGTAGAGAAACTCTCGAAACTCTTCAAAGGTATAACTCTCGAAACTCTTCAAAGGTAAGCCTAGTTGATCAGGCCTTGATCCTCCAGGACAACTGATCTAGGACTAGACCGAGGGGGCGCTGACCCCCGGAAACGTCCTTCATTGGCGTGTGTAAGCACAAAACAAACACCATACGTTCAAATCTAAGATTGTCACTCAGGGTGTGAGAAGAAGATTTACACAAACTACATACACAAGTACACATCTTGACGCAGTGAGAAGATGGCTGACACTGTATTGCACCTGAAGAAGAATACACAGCTTCAAGAGTAGATATGACTGGGCCTTGCAGGTCAGAAATAAGTGAAAATGGTCAACAAAGAGATCAAGAATTGAGACCAGGAGGCATGAGTCGACGTTTGCAGACACTACCCTGCATCTACCCTGCAAGTGACAACTTATAACCAACACCAAAGATCACATAACGCATACCAACACCAGAGTAAGATCACACAACGTACACCAATACCAGAGTAAGATCACACAACGTACACCAACACCAGAGTAAGATCACACAACGTACACCAACACCAGAGTAAGATCACACAACGTACACCAACACCAGAGTAAGATCACACAACGTACACCAACACCAGAGTAAGATCACACAACGTACACCAATACCAGAGTAAGATCACACAACGTACACCAACACCAGAGTAAGATCACACAACGTACACCAATACCAGAGTAAGATCACACAACGTACACCAACACCAGAGTAAGATCACACAACGTACACCAATACCAGAGTAAGATCACTAACGCCGCCAGACCTGTGACAAATAAACAATAGATGGGATGAACAGATTGCTATTGCTGCTGCTGTACCTACTGCTGCTAATGTTGTTCCTACTGATGCTGTTCCTGCTGCTGCTTCTGTTGTTCCTACTGATGCTGTTGTTCCTGCTGCTGCTGCTGCTGCTGCTGCTGCTGCTGCTCCTGCTGCTGCGGCTGATGTTGGTCCTGCTACTGCTGCGGCTGATATTCCTGTTGCAACTGCTGTTATTGCTGCTGTGTTGATGCTGTTGCGCTGGTAAATTCACCAACACCACCGGAAAAGAGAGTACGTCCTTTAGGTTCAACGAGCCGTGGGATGACGTTCTGAATTCTATTGGAACGTTGACCATCAAAGTAACAGAAGAAGCATGTGGATGGGACAGGGAGCCCAGGATGGGAAAGAGGGAGCCTGGGATAGAAGAGAGGGAGCCTGGGATGGGAGAGCAAGCATGGGGTGGAATAGAAGGAGCCTGGGATGAGAGAGGGAGCCTTGGATGGGAGAGAGCGCCTGGGATGGAATAGGGAGCCTGGGATGAAAAAGAGGGAGCCTAGGATGGAAGAGGGAGCCTGTGATGGGAGAGGGAACCTAGGATGGAAGAGAAGGAGCCTGGGATGGAAGAGAGGGAGCATGGGATGGAGGAGAGGAAGCCTGGGATGGAAAAGGGAGCCTGGGATGGGAGAGGGAGCCTGGGATGGGAGAGGGAGCCTGGGATGGAAGACAGGGAGTCTGGGATGGAAGACAGGGATTCAGGGATGGAAGACAGGGAGTCTGGAATGGGAGAGAGGGAGCCTGGGATGGGAGAGAGGGAGCCTGGGATGGGAGAGGGAATCTGGAACGGGAGAGGGAGACTGAACAGAGAGTAGTCAATCAAGAGTATGATGACGTGTAAGAGTAAATCAAGAGTATGATGACGTGGAAGAGTAAATCAAGAGTATGATGACGTGGAAGAGTAAATCAAGAGTATGATGACGTGGAAGAGTAAATCAAGAGTATGATGACCTGGAAGAGTAAATCAAGAGTATGATGACCTGGAAGAGTAAATCAAGAGAATGATGACCTGGAAGAGTAAATCAAGAGTATGATGACGTGGAAGAGTAAATCAAGAGTATGATGACCTGGAAGAGTAAATCAAGAGTATGATGACCTGGGTGGTGATGGGGCTGACGTCAGTGGCATTGTTTGGGAAGAAACAATTACGTGAGGTATTAAAGACAATCACGACAGGCAGGGCGCGGCGCCCCTGACACAACCACGGCAGGCAGGGCGCGGCGCCCCTGACACAACCACGGCAGGCAGGGCGCGGCGCCCCTGACACAACCACGGCAGGCAGGGAGCGGCGCCCCTGACACAACCACGGCAGGCAGGAGCGGCGCCCCTGACACAACCACGGCAGGAAGGACGCGGCCCTTGACACACTCACGGCAGGCAGGGCGCGGCGCCCCTGACAACAACGGCAGGCAGGGCGCGGCGCCCCTGACAACGGCAGGCAGGGCGCGGCGCCCCTGACAACCACGGCAGGCAGGGCGCGGCGCCCCTGACACACAACCACGGCAGGCAGGGCGCGGCGCCCCTGACAACCACGGAAGGCATGGAGCGGCGCCCCTGAAAACCACGGCAGGCAGGGCGCGGCGCCCATGGCACAACCACGGCAGGCAGGGCGCGGCGCCCCTGACACACAACCACGGCTGGCAGGGCGCGGCGCCCTGACACAACCACGGAAGGCAGGGCGCGGCGCCCCTGACACACAACCACTGCGGGCACGGCGCGGCGCCCCTGACACAAGCATGAAATTAATCAACAGCACACCACGCCTAGCAATAACCACCCTTGTGGACACCCTCCGCAAGTGTGACGCTGCCTGACAATGTTATTCCCAACACACTGGCGTAATGGCACCCCGTGGCTTGGATTATAGCCCTTGTGAGTACCCTCCACAAGGGTGGCCTGGTAAGTTATATTATTCTCCTTATTATACTTGAAAGGAATATAAATACTCTAGAAGAGCTTATAATTTTCTTATCGTAATATTGACTTGACAGATGAGGTCTTGTAAATTATTATTAGTAGTAGTAGTAGCATTATAAGTCGATAAAATTAATGATGGAGGAAAGTGGATTGGTGGTGTTATGAGACATCTGCGAGAAGTTTATCTATGGAAGCGAGAAAGGAATATGTAGCAACACATTTGTGAGTGTGAGTCATGGGCTTTAAATGTTACAGCGAGGAGGATGATGTTGAAGGCAGTGGACATTTCATGCCTGACATCAGTGTCTGGTGAGATTTTACAATGAATCTGGTGTAGAAATTAGGAGTGGAGTTACCAAACGTATAATTCAGAAGACCGAGGAGGAGTTGTTGGTGGTTTTGGCATTTAGAGAGGATGGAGCAGAATAAGAGAAGAGAGTGTGTGGATAAATCTGTGGTGAAAGGAAGGGGGAAATAGGGTAGTTCTAGAAAGGGTTCGAGGGAAGGGTTAATGATGGTTTCGAGTGCTAGGGGCTTGAGCATCCAGCAGGCTTGATCAAAGTCAAAGGAGATGAGTAGTTTTACGGCTTAACATGTTGGAGTGTGAGCAAGATAACATTTATTAGAATATTCAAAGAAAGTTGTTAACCCAACATTATTAGTGGAGGAGGGACGTACAGTGCCTGTACTCTGAAGGAGTGAGGATGTTACAGTACTGGAGGTGGAAAGTACAGTGCCTGTACTCTGAAGGAGTGAGGATGTTACAGTACTGGAGGTGGGAAGTACAGTGCCTGCACTCTGAAGGAGGAGTGAGGATGTTACAGTACTGGAGGTGGGAAGTACAGTGCCTGTACTCTGAAGGAGTGAGGATGTTACAGTACTGGAGGTGGGAAGTACAGTGCCTGTACTCTGAAGGAGTGAGGATGTTACAGTACTGGAGGTGGGAAGTACAGTGCCTGTACTCTGGAGGAGTGAGGATGTTACAGTACTGGAGGTGGGAAGTACAGTGTCTGTACTCTGAAGGAGTGAGGATGTTACAGTACTGGAGGTGGGAAGTACAGTGTCTGTACTCTGAAGGAGGAGTGAGGATGTTACAGTACTGGAGGTGGGAAGTACAGTGTCTGTACTCGAAGGAGTGAGGATGTTACAGTAATGGAGGTGGGAAGTACAGTGCCTGTACTCTGAAGGAGTGAGGATGTTACAGTACTGGAGGTGGGAAGTACAGTGCCTGCACTCTGAAGGAGGAATGAGGATGTTACAGTTTGGAGTATCATTTGAATTGTGTTGTTAGCACACTTCTGACAAGACAGAAGTTGAATGAATGATGGTGTGTGTGTGTTTCCTTTTTATGGTCGCCCCATCTTGGTGGGAGACGGCCGGTGTGGAAAAAAAAATAACACAGGGACGCCCTAAAACCGTAGGGGACATTCAGTGCATGGGGAAAGTGGTAACCAGGTTTGATACAAAGGGAGAGTATCTCCAGTTTCTTGGTTCAAGATCCCTTTAAAAACATCAAAGCACCTTTTCCCAACCCGTGAAGGATGGGGGCAGTAATGGAAGTTTGGTCAATATAATCTACTATAAATCACGACTCTGTGATTGGTAGGAAAAGAAAACGTGTAAAAAATATATAAATTAAGACACATCCCGACACCTTTCTTCCTCAACGAATAAATTATTGATAATCCACATTTTAGTGAGAGTTATGAGAGAAATAAAGATATAGAGTGAAGCATAACTGTCAAGTGTTGGGCGGTTGTTTGTGGCAGTGTGTAGCAGTATATTCTACTACCACTACACCACCACCATCATCACTACACCATCATCACTACATCACCCCCATCACTACACCACCATCATCACTATATCACCATCATCACTACATCACCACCATCATCATTACACCATCACCATTACACCACCATCACTACACCACCACAACTACACCATCATCATCATCACTACACCACCACCCTCACTACACCATAATCATCACATCACCACCATCATCACTACACCATCATCACTACATCACCATCACTACATCACCATCATCACTACACCCCACCCTCACTACATAATCACTACATCACCACCATTATCACTACACCACCATCATCACTACACCATCACCATCACTACACCACCATCACCATCACTACACTATCACCCTCACTACATCATCACCCTCACTACATCATCACCCTCACTACATCATCACCCTCACTACATCATCACCCTCACTACATCATCACCCTCACTACATCATCACCCTCACTACATCATCACCCTCACTACATCATCACCCTCACTACATCATCACCCTCACTACACCATCACTTCAACACTACCATCACTACACTATTACCATCATCACTACACCACTATTACTACACCACCACCAGCATTAAAACACCACCATCACTACACCACCACCACCACACCACCACCATCATCACTACAACACCACCACTACACCACCACCACCATCACAACACCACCAGTACTACACCACCACCATCACTACACCACCAGTACTACACCACCACCATCACAACACCACCAGTACTACACCACCACCATCAAGACACCACCAGTACTACACCACCCACCATCACAACACCACCAGTGACTACACCACCACCATCACTACACCACCAGTGACTACACCACCACCATCCACTACACCACCAGTACTACACCACCACCATCACAGACACCACCAGTACTACACCACCACCATCACTACACCACCAGTGCTACACCACCACCATCACAACACCACCAGTACTACACCACCACCATCACTACACCACCATACTACACCACCACCATATCTAACACCACCAGTACTACACCACCACCATCACTACACCACCAGTACTACACCACCACCATCACAACACCACCAGTACTACACCACCACCATCACTACACCACCAGTACTACACCACCACCATCACAACACCACCAGTACTACACCACCACCATCACTAACACCACCAGTAGCTAACCACCACCATCACAACACCACCAGTACTACCACCACCATCACAACACCACCATATACAACACCACCATCTACAACACCACCAGTCTCACCACCACCATCACAACACCACCACCATCACAACACACCAGTACTACACACCACCATCACTACACCACCAGTACTACACCACCACCATCACAACACCACCAGTACTACACCACCACCATCACATCACCACCAGTACTACACCACCACCATCACTACACCACCAGTGACTACACCACCACCATCACAACACCACCAGTACTACACCACCACCATCACTACACCACCACTACTACACCACCACCATCACTACACCACCAGTACTACACCACCACCATCACTACACCACCACTACTACACCACCACCATCACTACACCACCAGTACTACACCACCACCATCACTACACCACCAGTACTACACCACCACCATCACTACACCACCAGTACTACACCACCACCATCACTACACCACCAGTACTACACCACCACCATCACAACACCACCAGTACTACACCACCACCATCACTACACCACCAGTACTACACCACCACCATCACTACACCACCAGTACTACACCACCACCATCACTACACCACCAGTACTACACCACCACCATCACAACACCACCAGTACTACACCACCACCATCACTACACCACCAGTACTACACCACCACCATCACTACACCACCAGTACTACACACCACCATCACTACACCACCAGTACTACACCACCACCATCACTACACCACCAGTACTACACCACCACCATCACAACACCACCAGTACTACACCACCACCATCACTACACCACCAGTACTACACCACCACCATCACAACACCACCAGTACTACACCACCACCATCACAACACCACCAGTACTACACCACCACCATCACTACACCACCAGTACACCACCGCTCCAACAAGACCACTCCACTTCAAATGATAACGAAGGTAATTTACACACATTGAATTTTCCCTGGTTCTGACCTCTTCCTCAGATCATCACAACACAGTTCAGAGCTCCACACATCCTTTACAAGACTGACCTGCCCTCTACGAGACTGACCTGCCCTCTACGAGACTGACCTGCCCTCTACGAGACTGACCTGCCCTCTACGAGACTGACCTGCCCTCTACGAGACTGACCTGAGAGAACAGGTATAGCAGGGTTAGGGAGAGTTCAGTAAATGTTTGTGTAACTGAGAGACGGGGCCTGGAGCACCGCCTCGACCCCCGTAAACACAACTCGGTGAATACACGACAAAACATATCTATCTATCATTCAGACACCCAAAATAAATCTTATAGAAAAATATTTATTTTTTAATAATTTTCGATATTTATAATTGACAAAAAATACAAATTTAATGTATTCACTTAGAATTTTGTTAATTCACATATTTGCTCAGGATTGAAACACTTTTTTTTTTTTTTTTTTTGGGGGGGGGGGCCATCGAAAAATTAAATATTAATATATTTCCTGGACTGGACGGTGGACTGTTGGGAATTTTTTAACATTAATATCAGCCGTTAAATGCATTAGGAATTTTTTTTTAGTAATACATAAGCAGTATACAGATTTGGCCCAAGGCCGGACTCCAGTAGAAAAACCCATCAAATGTATGGTGAAACACACAAAATCAAAATTGCAGATTTTACCTATTCCGCATGCCACACACACACACACACATATATATGCAAGACAAGCCACGGGGTGGAAATCTTTAGCTTAAGTACTTGCACAGTTAAGATCGCCTTCCTCTTGGGCCCAATGCCATCGATCTGATCCTAGAAAAAAAAATTCAAAACTCATGACGATGGAAGGCAGGATGAAAGACATCGATACACATGATGCCTTCTACCTACTCACCAGGTGCCTGTCAATCCCAAAACTTACCTACTTTCTGAGATGCTCCCCAGCCTTCAGCAGTCCGAAACTCAAGGAATATAACTCTCTCCTCAAGACCATGCTAGAGAGTGTATTGAATCTTTCCCTCGAAGATGGACAGTGGTTGCAAGCCTCACTTCCAGTCAGGCTTGAGGGGCTGGGAGTACGCAAATCCTCCTAGATTGCCTTACCAGCTTTCCTATCCTCTTCCATAGCATCAAATGAGTTAATAAAACAAATTCTTCCGGACAACCTCAGTGACTCAGCAGGAATACAGGACCCTAGCTACGCCAGTGCCATCACTGAATGGGAGACTCTCGCTGCTCCAGCACCAAAACCTAGTGCAGCACTGGCCTACGAACAGTCAAGTTGGGATGGCCCCATCGCTCAAAAGGTGCTTGCCAACATGCTTAGGGCTGTAACATCAGTCAGGGAGACTACCCGTATTCAAGCTGTGAGTGCACATCACTCCAGGGACTTCCTCCAAACAGTTCCCATTTCGGCAATGGGAACACGCCTCGACCCTACGACCCTCCGTATTGCAGTGGGTCTGCGCCTTGCTGCCCCAATTCACACGGAATATACGTGTATTTGCGGCGATGCGCAAGCCGACCAATATGATCTACATGGTCATAACTGTTCCAAAACCAAGGGCTGGCATGCAAGAAACAATGAAGTCAACGACATCATAAAGAGAACCTTTGCTACAGCTGGATGCCCAGCCGAGAGAGAGCCCCGATCACTAGCAGCCAACAATACCCACAACCCAGCAAACTGCCCCGACGGGATCACCATCTATCCTTGGAAGAATGGCAAGCTCATAGAATGGGACTATACCTGTGTGTCGGCGCTGGCTGACACCTACACCCATCACTGTCGGGCGACAGGGAGGAGCTGCTGATCACAGCCAACAGTATCAATTTGTCTCAGTGGGATCAGATACCTTGGGATCATGGGGAAAAAATGCCACACGTTTCCTTAAAGAACAGGGTTCCAGGCTCATCGACACCACCAGGGACCCAAGGGCAGCCACTTTCATGTTCCAGCGCCTCAGTGTGGCCATCCAGAGGAGAAATGCATGCTGTATACTGGGCTCGCGTCCGGCTTTGGAGGAACTGGAGGAGATTCATAATTTTTGATATATTGTACCAATGTATTCATGTTTGTGTTTTCTGTCAATGTATTCTGTCTATTAATAAAGTTCATATAGAATATAAATATAGGGGGTGGTAGAAGAAAATATTCAAACCTTGAGTTTTCCCTGAGGTACGTTTATTGTCTTCTCTGAGGATGAAGGTCCCCAGTATATATATATTATATATATATATATATATATATATATATATTCTCTCTCTCTTCTCTCTCTCTCTCTCTCTCGAGAGAGAGAGAGAGAGAGAGAGAAAATATATATATATATATATATATATATATATATATATATATATATATATATATATATATATATCGTGATAATAGGTAAAACTGGTCAATTAGCAAGAACTCATTCAAAATGAAGTCCTTTCTTAATTTTTTTTACCTATTCGGCACAACACACACACACATTATATATATATATATATATATATATATATATACACACACACACACACACACACATGCCAGGAGCTATGACTCGACCTATTTCAACCACAATTATGTGAGTACACACAAACACACACACACACATGTGGTACTGGAAAACCTCATATATCAGCGTGTTAGGGACACTACCAGAGAGAGAAGAGGTGAAAAGATGAACCAGCAAGGCTGGACCTCATATTCACCTTGAGTAGTTCAGACATTGAGGACATCACATATGAAAAGCCCCTCGGAGCTAGCGATCACTTGGTCCTGACCTTCGAATACACTGTAGAGTTAAAATGGAGAGTGAAGTATCAAAAGTAGGACAGGAGAAGCCAAACTATAAAAGAGGGGACTACACAGGCATGAGGAATTTCTTGCAGTAGGTACAGTGCGAAAGAGAACTGATGGGAAAAACAGTAAATGAAATGATGGAATATGTGACCACAAATTGCAAGAAGGAAGAGGAGAGGTTCGTACCCAAGAGCAACAGAAACAATGGTGTAGAGAGGCCAAAACTAAGTGCGTTAGAGAATGGAACAAGTGTAGAAGACAAAAGATTCAGGAAAATAAGGAGATTAGTCGAAGAGCCAGAAACGAATTGCATGGACAAGGAGAGAGGCCCAGCGGCAATTCGAAAATGACATAGCATCGAAAGCCAAATCTGACCCAGAGATGTTGTACAACCACATCAGGAGGAAAACAACAGTCAAGGACCAGGTAATCAGGCTGAGGAAAGAAGGATGGGAAATCACAAGAAACGGCCAAGAAGTATGTGAAGAACTCAACATGAGATTTAATAAGGAAGTATATTTTCAGTGGAAACAGAAAGGACTCCAGCAAACTGGGATGGTAGGGTACACCAACAAGTGCTAGACATACTACACACAACTGAGGAGGAGGTGAAGAGGCTGATAAGGGAGCTAGATACTTCAAAGGCGGTGGGACTGGACATCTTTCCATGGCCACATCTTTCCATGTGCCACTAACAACAATATTCAACACATCTATCGAAACAGGGCAACTACTTGAGGTGTAGAAGACAGCAAATGTAGTCCCAATCTTTAAGAAAGGAGACAGGTAGCATTAAACTACAGACCAGTGTCATTGACATGTATAGTATGCAAAGTCATGGAGAAGCTTATCAAGAGAAGAGTGGTGGAGCACCTAGAAAGGAATGAGATTATACAGGATAACCAGCACGGTTTCAGGGAGAGGAAATCCTGTGTCACAAACCTACTCGAGCTTTACGACAAGGTGACAGAAGGCAGGGAAGAGTGAGAGAAGGGAGGGGGTAGACTGCATTTTCTTAGATTGTAAGAAGGCTTTCGACACAGTTCTGCACAAGAGATTAGTGCAAAAGCTAAAGGAGCAGGCAGGAAAATACCTGACACGAAGGAAACAACGAGTGATAGTACGTGACGTGTCTGAATGGGCACCTGTAACAAGTGGGGTTCCACAAGGGTCAGTCCTAGGGTCGGTGCTGTTTCTGGTATATGTGAATGACATGACGGAAGGGATAGATTCAGAGGTGTCCCTGTTTGCAAACGATGTGAAGCTAATGCGGAGAATTCAAGCGGGTGAGGATCAGGTAGGACTACAAAGGGATCTGGACAGGCTGCAAGCCTAGGCCAACAACTGGCTCCTGGAGTTTAACCGCACAAAGTGCAAAGTCATAAAGATTGGGAAAGGTTAAAAAAGACCACAGAGTACAGGCTAGAGGGTCAAATACTAAAAACCTCACTCAAGAAAAAGGAACTTGGGGTGAGTATAATACCAAGCACAACTCCTGAGGCGCACATAAACCAAATAACTGCTGCAGCACATGGGCACCTGATAAACCTATGAATAGCATTTCAACACCTGAGTAATGCATCATTCAAGACTGTACACTCTGTACATGAGGCCCATATTGGAGTATGCAGCACCAGTATGGAACCCACACCTAGTCAAGCACATCAAGAAATTAAAGAAAGTGCAAAGGTTTGCAACAAGACTAGTCCCGGAGATAAGGGTCATGTCCTACGAGGAAAGGTTAACGGAAATTAACCTGACGACACTGGAGGACAGAAGGAATAGGGAGGACATGATAACGACATATAAAATACTGAGAGGAATTGACAAGTTTGATAGGGGCAGAATTTTTCAGAGATGGGACACAACAAGAAGTTGTCAACCCTGGAAGTTGAAAACTCAGATGATTCACAGAGATGTTAGGAAGTATTTCCTTAGTCATAAAGTTGTCAGAAAAGTGGAACAATCTGGAGATTGATGTAGTGGAGGCAGGATCCATACACAGCTTTAAGAAGTGATATGATAAAGCTCATGGAGCAGGGAGAGAGTGGACCAGCAAAGAGGCGGGGTCAAGAGCTGTGAATCGAACAACTGTAACCACAAATAGGTAAAAACACACACACACACACACACACACACATCAGAACATTCACATACAAAATACTATCTTAAATTTTAAACAATCTTAATACAAATTAAAACATCCCATATAAGTGTTGAAGTTAAAAGCAAAAAAAAATAAAATGAAGAAAAAGAACATAACTCTACCGACAGTTAAGTGAATATACCGAGTTGAGTTTTTGAGGTTGGATACAGCTCCTGGACCCGCGTTTGTCTCTAACAGTGTTTGCCTACAGTTTCTCAGCAGTGTTTTGACAGAATGTCAGTGTACTGGAAGATGTTTAAAGACTGAATAACAAAGTCTACCTGACATAACTTCAGTTCTCACTGGAACCTTCACATCCAGAGATCATTTATTTACTCTGATGCGATTTCCTGTAATTATCTGAATAATGAACAAGTGTATACTGGTTAGCAGTTTCTCCAGCGCTTTGAAATATAGTCAGCGGAGGTCACATTCCGTAGGCTACGAACACAGTTCCATAATGAAAACTGTGACCAGGTAGATAGCAAGGAAGGTGCGGTACTAGAGCACACAGCGGCAATTATTATTATTATTATTATTATATTATTATTATGTTCATTATCAAGGGGAACGCTAAACCCGTAGGATTATGCAGCGCCTGTGGGGGGAAGGATGTTGAAGGTATTCAGGCTTCAGGGAACCGGAGCACAGATCTATTTCCCCAGATCAAGAGCTCCTCACCAACATCAAGGAACCTTCCTTAAGGGGCACAGAGCGGCAAGACAGGAGAGGAAGACACTGAAATTAAAATACAACCTGGCGGGAGACAACGTGCGAATAGAAGGATCTGAGACAGGAATCATAAAAAGTACATAATACTGGCAGGTTGATGAGTAACACAGGTGTAATTTACTCATGATTAACCCCATCGCACTGCGCTAAGCATATCACCAGAGGTACTCATAAATCCTATATTCTCAGCTGACAGAGACAAAACTAGCTAACCTCAAAACAACTTTCAGTAATCTGAACAAAAATTAATTTATTATATTATACACAACGTACAATAGGCACATATTAGAGTTTGCAGCACAAGAATGGAGCCTGTACGTGATTAAAACGATACTGTATATATAGAAGCTAAAGACACAGTTTGCTACGACACTGGTGCCGGAAGTGAGAGGTCTAGACTACGAGAAAAAACCTTAGGGTCTCTAACACTACAAGAGAGGCGGAGAATGGACGGCATAATCATGCCATATACTAAGAGGAATAGAAACAGTAGGAATAGGGACAATGTTTGCAGTAAAAGGACAGAGAGTCAAAAAACATAGCAATTAAAGACGCAGATGAATTCCTTGGACACCAGGAAGTACTTGTTTTTTAACCCTCAAAATGGCGAGCGAGTGTAACACACCAGACTGGGGAGATGGTAGGGACGAGCACCATCCGTAGTTCCAGGAGACACGATAGAGCCCTGGAGATCAGTAACTGGAGACCTCTTTAGTGGATAACAGTTAAGATACGGGGACAGATGTTAGGAATCCGACCGGTGCAAACAAAACACACAAAAAGCGAACAAGAACATACAACTCCGACAGGAAGCAGGACAAAGACACGCAGAGGGAAGTTCACCAATAGGGTTGGCCCCCACCTGCAAGTGATGTCTGGGATTAAGCCTGATTCAGCTAATGACTGGGGCAACAAAGCACACTTAACCCTTCATATAAATGGCTTCTGGAAAATATATTGCCCCTTCCCATCCCTCCTCTACCCACCCGCCACCCACACGTTACAGACTTGAGAGAATGTAACACCCGGACCTCAGTAACACAAGCCCCCCGACCCACAGTGACCTAACATATTGCCCAAAAGAGCCCCAGTGCCCTACTCCCCTACGACCCATTGCACCAGAACAAGTGACTGCTACAGCACGACAGTATTCTTCCGGACTATCACCAACCACTTGTACCTACAGGATAAACATGTGCGTACTGTCTACAAGCCATCCTTGATTCTGACAGTATTCTTCCCTGTGCAAATACTTCACATGAGCCAATCTGGTACAGTATACTGTACAGAGCCATACCTGTGCAATATACTGTACATGAGCCATCCCTGGTCAGTATACTGTACATGAGCCATCCCTGGTGCAATATACTGTACATGAGCCATCCCTGGTACAGTATACTGTACACGAGCCATCCCTGGTGCAATATACTGTACATGAGACATCCCTGGTGCAATATACTGTACATGAGCCATCCCTGGTGCAATATACTGTACATGAGCCATCCCTGGTACAGTATACTGTACACGAGCCATCCCTGGTGCAATATACTGTACACGAGCCATCCCTGGTACAGTATACTGTACATGAGCCATCCCTGGTGCAATATACTGTACATGAGCCATCCCTGGTACAGTATACTGTACACGAGCCATCCCTGGTGCAATATACTGTACATGAGCCATCCCTGGTGCAATATACTGTACATGAGCCATCCCTGGTGCAATATACTGTACATGAGCCATCCCTGGTACAGTATACTGTACACGAGCCATCACTGGTGCAATATACTGTACATGAGCCATCCCTGGTACAGTATACTGTACACGAGCCATCCCTGGTGCAATATACTGTGCATGAGCCATCCCTGGTACAGTATACTGTACACGAGCCATCCCTGGTGCAGTATACTGTACACGAGCCATCCCTGGTACAGTATACTGTACACGAGCCATCCCTGGTGCAGTATACTGTACACGAGCCATCCCTGGTGCAATATACTGTACATGAGCCATCCCTGGTACAGTATACTGTACACGAGCCATCCCTGGTGCAATATACTGTACATGAGCCATCCCTGGTACAGTATACTGTACACGAGCCATCCCTGGTACAGTATACTGTACATGAACCATCCCTGGTGCAGTATACTGTACATGAGCCATCCCTGGTGCAGTATACTGTACATGAGCCATCCCTGGTGCAGTATACTGTACACGAGCCATCCCTGGTGCAATATTCCATACATGAGCCATCTCTTTGATATACCTTTGAAGAGTTTCGAGAGTTTATCTACTCTGAGAACGGCTATGGGACAGGCTCGTCTGGTGCTTGCCTGGTCAACCAGGCTGTTGCTACTGGAGGCCCGCTGCCCCATATATCCGTCACAGCCTGGTTGATCTGGCACCTGGTGAAGATACTTGTTCAGTTTCCTCTTGAAGGCTTCTACACTGGTTCCAGCCATGTTTCTGATATCTTCTGGTAAGATGTTGAATATTCTGGGAGCCCGGATGTTGATACAGTGTTCCCTTATTGTCCCCACCGCACCCCTGCTCCTCAATGGGTTTATTTTACACTTCCTCCCATATCTCTCACTCTAGTATGTTGTTATGGCAGTTTGCAGATTTGGGACCAGCCCCTCAAGTACTTTCCAGGTATATATTATCATGTATCTCTCTCTCCTCCGCTCCAATGAGTACATGTTCAAGACTTGAAGGCGTTCCCAATAATTTAGATGTTTCACTGGCCGTCAGCACTGAGCAATATTCTAAGTGAGGAAGCACTAGCAATTTGAAGTGTCACCATCGGCATTATTTGCCTTGTTTTGAAAGTTCTCAATACCCACCACGTCATCTTTCTGGCTGTCGTGATCTTTGTCTTGTTATGTTCTTTAAAATAAAGATCAGCAGACATAATTATTCCCAAGTCCTTTATGCGTTCCTTTCGTTTTATTTGGCGACTCTCTTGAGTTTTGTATATAGTGTTCCTTTTGAGTTCTTCATTTTTTCCATACCTAAGCAGCTGAAACTTATCACCATTGAACGTCATGTTGTTCTCCACTGCCCACTGGAAGACCTTGCTTATGTCCTCCTGTAATTTTTCAGTGTCCTCTACCGTAGTGACTTTCATGCTTATTTTAGTGTCATCTGCAAATGGTGCAGTACACTGTACAAGAGCCATCCCTGGTGCAGTGTACTGTACAAGAGCCATCCTTGGTGCAGTGTACTGTACATGAGCCATCCCTGGTGCAGTATACTGTACAAGAGCCATCCTTGGTGCAGTGTACTGTACATGAGCCATCCTTGGTGCAGTGTACTGTACAAGAGCCATCCTTGGTGCAGTATACTGTACAAGAGCCATCCTTGGTGCAGTATACTGTACAAGAGCCATCCTTGGTGCAGTGTACTGTACATGAGCCATCCTTGGTGCAGTGTACTGTACATGAGCCATCCCTGGTGCAGTATACTGTACAAGAGCCATCCTTGGTGCAGTGTACTGTACATGAGCCATCCTTGGTGCAGTGTACTGTACAAGAGCCATCCTTGGTGCAGTATACTGTACAAGAGCCATCCTTGGTGCAGTATACTGTACAAGAGCCATCCTTGGTGCAGTGTACTGTACATGAGCCATCCTTGGTGCAGTGTACTGTACATGAGCCATCCCTGGTGCAGTATACTGTACAAGAGCCATCCTTGGTGCAGTGTACTGTACAAGAGCCATCCTTGGTGCAGTGTACTGTACATGAGCCATCCCTGGTGCAGTATACTGTACACGAGTGATCTTCTCACAGACGCGTTATCTTTGATGAGTTTCGAGAGTGTTTCTACTCGAGGAGTCCGGTGATGGGCCAACCTCCACACCGCTGACCACACCCATCAAGGCTAAACCACGTCACGGCAGAATGAACAGCCACCCCGGCACCATACTTTGTGGGTGGTTACCTGGAGGCCCACGCACGCGCACACACACACACACACACACACACACACACAACACACACACACACACACACGCACACACACACACACACACACACACACGCACGCACACGTACACGCACACACACACACAAAGCCTGTTAGAGGCCTAGCAGGCACCTGCTGCCACAGAGTGTAAGTGTAAGTCAAGTTGGTTAGTAAGTGAACTGTGAGGTAGCATATAGTAAGTGCGAAAAGATAACAAACAAACAAAAGGAAGAAAGTGAAAACAAAATAAAAGTATTAGTGAAGGTTGGCATATCAGTTGACCTCCAGGAAGTGACACTGCCATAGTCAGGCTGTGTCATTAATAAGGAAAGAAGTGAAGTACTGGCACTTGAGGGTGTGTGGAGAATATATATATATATGCATATATATATATGCATATATATATATATATATATATATATATATATATATATATATATATATATATATATATATATATATATATATATATTATCATCTAATATAGGCGTGACATACACGGTGTACAGGGTCCTGAGCGATTCCTTATTGAGATTTCGGAACTCTATTCTCAATAAGGAATCGCTCAGGACTCTGTACACCGTGTATGTCACGCCTATAATGAAGTATGCAGCACTAGTTTGGAACCCACACCTAGCCAAGCATGTAAGGAAATTAGAGAAAATGCAAAGATTTGAAACAAGACTAGTCCAGGAGTTAAGGGGCATGTCCTACGAGGAGAGTTTAAGGGAAATCGACCTGACGACACTGGAGGACAGGAGAGATAGGGATGATATGATAACGACATAAAATACTGAGAGGAATTGAAAAGGTGGAAAGATACAGGATGATATACCTTTTGATATACCTTTGAAGAGTTTCGAGAGTTTATCTACTCTCTGAGCCCGGCCATGGGCCAGGCTCGTCTGGTGCTTGCCTGGTCAACCAGGCTGTTGCTGCTGGAGGCCAGCTGCCCCACATATCCATCACAGCCTGGTTGATCTGGCACCCGGTGAAGATATGGGATGTGACACAGCAACAAGGGGTCACAAAGACTCAAATGAATCACAGGGATGTTAGGAAGTATTTCTTCAGTCACAGAGTTGTCAGGAAGTGGAATAGTCTGGGAAGTGATGTAGTGGAGGCAGCATCCATACATAGCTTTAAGAAGAGGTATGATAACGCTCATGGAGTAAGTGACATAGTAGCGACCAGTGAAGAGGCGGGACCTGGAGCTGTGAATCGACCCCTGCAACCACAACTAGGTGAGTACACAGGTGGCCTGGACCTCAGGTAAAAGTTTAGCGGCAGAACCGTCTTACCTACGAGCACAGCTCTTACCTACGAGCACAGCTCTTACCTACGAGCACAGCTCTTACCTACGAACACAGCTCTTACCTACGAGCACAGCTCTTACCTACGAGCACAGCTCTTACCTACGAACACAGCTCTTACCTACGAACACAGCTCTTACCTACGAGCACAGCTCTTACCTACGAACACAGCTCTTACCTACGAACACAGCTCTTACCTACGAACACAGCTCTTACCTACGAACACAGCTCTTACCTACGAGCACAGCTCTTACCTACGAGCATAGCTCTTACCTACGAGCACAGCTCTTACCTAAGAGCACAGCTCTTACCTAAGAGCACAGCTCTTACCTAAGAGCACAGCTCTTACCTAAGAGCACAGCTCTTACCTACGAGTACAGCTCTTACCTAAGAGCACAGCTCTTACCTAAGAGCACAGCTCTTACCTAAGAGCACAGCTCTTACCTACGAGCACAGCTCTTACCTACGAGCACAGCTCTTACCTACGAGCACAGCTCTTACGTACGAGCACAGCTCTTACCTACGAGTACAGCTCTTACCTAAGAGCACAACTCTTACCTACGAGTACAGCTCTTACCTACGAACACAGCTCTTACCCACGAGTACAGCTCTTACCTACCGAAAGGTAAACACACATGACAGGGAAGAGGATGTCTCAGGAACTAGAGATCAACCTTCAGAAACTCTTGTTAAGTAATTACAAACAAATCCAAGTAATACAACTCTGCTACATAAATACAATTAGGTGAATACAACCAGGTGAAAGTGGGCAGCTATATCATCTATGCAAATGATAAACAAAGAACAAGAAGCAACAATACACAGATAACCTGCACATAGCAGAGACAAACTTAATGACGACCACTGGACCATTAAGTAGTTAATGACGACCACTGGACCATTAAGTAGTTAATGACGACCACTGGACCATTAAGTAGTTAATGACGACCACTGGACCATTAAGTAGTTAATGACGACCACTGGACCATTAAGTAGTTAATGACGACCACTGGACCATTAAGTAGTTAATGACGACCACTGGACCATTAAGTAGTTAATGACGACCACTGGACCATTAAGTAGTTAATGGGTTAAGTAGGACCGAAACGTCGTCATAAGTTTTTTTCCTCGCATGAGCGAGTTATTTGTGTGTTGTACAACACATGTTTTTTTAAGAAACCGACTGAGAAGCGACCGACACACACCTGTACACCAGTGACCTCCTAGTGCACACCAGAAACCTGCAGAACACCAACAACTTCCACAACACCAGAGACCTGCACAACACCAGCAACTTCCACAACACCAGAGACCTGCACAGCACCAGAGACCTGCACAACACCAGAGACCTGCACAGCACCAGAGACCTGCACAGCACCAGAGACCTGCACAACACCAGAAACCTGCAGAACACCAACAACTTCCACAACACCAGAGACCTGCACAACACAACTGTCGAGTCACTGGGACACACCTGCAACTAGTTTCATAAGTTACAACAAACTCTGGAAGTCCATCCTAATGTCAACCAGACTGTTGGTGCCGGCGGTCCTCAAGACTACAGCCTTCACAACATGGCTGCTCGGACGATTATTGCTGCAAGTGTTCTAGCTTCTTCTGGAAAATATTGAATCAGAGGCTCATGTACTCCCTAGACTAGAATATTGATGAGCATCAGCAGGGTGGAAAAGCCCTCAAAACCGTTCACAGGCATGACACGGGAATAATGTGAAGGTATATGCATTTACACGTAATAATTATTAAAATTTCTTGACTCTCCTTGTAAACATGCCCAACGTGGCTGTAAACGAAATGTAAACGTGATTGACAGATCTATTATGACTGTAAATATCTGAAGATTGTAAATAAATCTGAATACGCATGTAAACCTAAAAGTAATTATAAAGTCTTAATATTTCTAAAAACAAAAGGAATGGATCACTGTTCAACACAACCACAAAACATGATTAAATAGGGTTAAATATAGGTGTAAAAATGAAGAAAATATGGATGTAAACCTTCTAAATGTGAATGTAAATATCTACGAGTGTAAATGCTCTAAATTTGGTTGTAAACACGTTATAATTTTGGCTATAAAACCAACTAATTATGGCTGTTGAACGAACTAAATATGGCTGTTAAGATATAATAAACTTGACTATCAACACGCAAAGACAATTACGAAGAAAAGTTCATTACAAGTATATTATACCAGGAGTGAGCACACCAGGAGCCACTAACAACACTCCAGGAGTCACTAACAACACTCCAGGAGTCACTAACAACACTTCAGGAGTCACTACCAACACTTCAGGAGTCACTACCAACACTCCAGGAGTCACTAACAACACTCCAGGAGTCACTAAGAACATACCACGAGTCACTAACTCCAGGAGTCACCAACAACACACCAGGAGTCACTACCAACACACCAGGAGTCACCAACAACACACCAGGAGTCACCAACAACACACCAGGAGTCACCAACAACACACCAGGAGTCACCAACAACACACCAGGAGTCACCAACAACACACCAGGAGTCACCAACAACACACCAGGAGTCACCAACAACACACCAGGAGTCACCAACAACACACCAGGAGTCACCAACAACACACCAGGAGTCACCAACAACACACCAGGAGTCACCAACAACACACCAGGAGTCACCAACAACACACCAGGAGTCACCAACAACACACCAGGAGTCACCAACAACACTCCAGGAGTCACTAACACTTCAGGAGTCACTAACAACACTCCAGGAATCACTAACAACACTCCAGGAGTCCCTAACAACACTCCAGCAGTCACTAACAACACTCCAGGAGTCACTAACAACACTCCAGGAGTCACTAACAACACTCCAGGAGTCCCCAACAACACTCCAGGAGTCACCAACAACACTCCAGGAGTCACCAACAACACTCCAGGAGTCACCAACAACACACCAGGAGTCACCAACAACACACCAGGAGTCACGAACAACACACCAGGAGTCACCAACATACTTGTAGCCTCTAATACACTTAAACTTAATGACTTCTCTTAGTATATACTCTTGGCAATGCTGCTTTAAACTGGAACCACTCTCCACTGTTTACCAAGCCTCGTGCTTTCGTAAGGTTTGATTTTTGTATGCAGCTTTGGGACCAATCCCTACAGAATTTTCCAAGTGTAAACTGTGATGTATCTTTCTAAGCTGCATTCCAAGACGTGTATACAAATTAAGGGACTTACCGCGTTCCCAATAATTTGAGAGCTTGACTGAATTTATACGAACAGTAAAGCTTCTCTGCACATTCTCCAGCTCCACAATTTCACCTGTCTTAAAAGAGGATGTCAGAGTACAGTAGTACTCCAGCCTGGAGAGAATAAGTGATTTGAAGAGTATAATCTTTGGCTTGACATCTCATGTTCTGAAGGTTCTAGTTATCCAGCCTATCGTTCTACTGAGTGATTCTATTCCAGTTTGTATTTGCTCAAATTTTCCACACAGCAATATCTGAAATTTGTCCTCATTGTTGTCAGTGGGCCACTGTGTCCTCAATGAATGCCACTCTCAAAGATTCTGGGTATCGTCAGCAAAGGATGATAAAGTGCCACGATTCATGTCTATATCTGTTACGAGGATGAGAAAGAATTAAGAGCAAATACTGTGCCTCTTCCACCCATGTTGTGGGCCATTACACCAAGGTCGCACTTGTCGAAGACTTTTTACAGTCTGTGTACATGTATCTGATTTTTGCTTGAATTCCAGGGCATTTAAGACCAATTCGTAATGGTTCAGCAATTGCTTAAGGCACCATGTTACTATGGGTTGAAAAATTTTATGAATCCAAATAATTAGCATCTTGTACAAGAATGGTATACAATACCGACAATATGAAATAAAGACACATGCGCAACATCTGGGTATCTTTATTGTAGACGTTTCGCCCTCCAGTGGTTTTATCAATACAAATTCTAGGACAAAATATGAAGACAATAGAACTATATACAAAAGATGATTCTTAGGATCTGTACATAACCTTCTTCACGGCAACGACTACTACCACTACTACAACTAACCCATCTCTTTGGGTATGATCTACTTCCACTGGGGAATCCCGCCTACCAGTGACTATGCCCTCGTCTGCTACCCGTCTCTTACCACCTGACGCTAGTATAAAAGCGCCAGCCTCCTCGCCTCTGCTCCAGTAACTCAACGACTCCAAGGCCGAGGGACTGATTACCTCATCTTTTGTATATAGTTCTACTGTCTTCATATTTTGTCCTAGAATTTGTATTGATAAAACCACTGGATGGTGAAACGTTTACAATAAAGATACCCAGATGTTGCACAATTAGTATCTTGATTCTTTGAACTTTTTCAAAGATTTTGATAATGTGGGATGTTAGAGTTATCGGTTTACAGTATTTTGCAATTGCTGTACTGCCACCATCGTGGATTGGGGGCTGTATCAATAGGTACGCGATACTGGTTTTATGCAGTTTTTGATAAACAATGAGATCCAGGAGTGTGGGCCTGGGGCAGAGTGCAAGGGTATATACCAATGGCTTCTTCTAAACTAGAGTGAGAATAGGGTTATGTCAGAAATAATGGAGGTCCGTAGCGCTTGGAATCTCATTCATGGAAACCTCATTTGAATTACATTTCAATATTTCACCCATTTCTTTGTTGTCTTCAGTGTAATAATCCAACTCTTTTAAACAAGGGCCAAACACTAATTATTATTTTTGCCCTAGTTTATGCCTATGAAGAAAAAACTTTAGACTTTTTCTTCCAATTTCAATTATACATTTTTACTCCCACCGTCTCTCCTGAATTCTGCATGATAAATTCAGTTTGATCTCAGTATTTCCATCTCTCTCTAACCAGTGTCACTTCGCGTTCTTCAGAAAGCCTGCAGCCTTTAAAAAGTTCTGTGCTTCTACATCTTCGCCTGTAGAGGAAGCAACTCTCTCTTCCTAGCTTGCATCTTTTCATGCTTTTCTTAATGATATATCTGGAGCATGCCTTTAATGTTTCTGTGCTCATCCTCAAGACACCGGGAAGGGAGGAAAAACAAGGGGAGAGAAGGGAAGAAGTTCAAGGGATAAAGTAGAAGAGAATAAGGGAAAAAAAATAAATGCGGCACTCTTCTCCTCCTCCTCCTCCTCCTCTCCTCCTCAAAGAGCCCATTTTTTTTTCAAGAGCTGCATCCTCCTCGACCTTCCCTCCTCATCCACTATTTCCCCCCCCCAAACAACCCCTCCTACACTGCTTAACTACCCAAGCTACGCACAAACTTCCTCTGACATTATCACACTCCCCCTCAACACTTCTCATCACTGCTGGATTTCATTAGCTGGATAGTTTGTTCAGTGACAATAACAGTGGTGTGGACTCACCCCCATCACCCATCTCCCAACTATTGCTCGTTCTCTCTCTCTCTCTCTCTCTCTCTCTCTCTCTCTCAGGTATAATTACCAAGTAATATATAAAAACTGTACCTAAGTAGTAGCAGTGAGCAAAGCAAAATCAGAGGCAGCCACAGCGGAAAGCTGAAGACACAAAACTTACTTCTATTCTGACTCATGAAATCGTAATAACACGTTTGCCAGTTGGCCCAGTGGCTTACGCGCTGGCCTAGAGTTTTACGACTCACTTGCCGTAAGTTCGATCCTCACCCGTACCGTGGTTTGTTTACCCCTGTTTACTGTTTCCATACCTGAGATTGATGAAGATACAATACAATGTATCATCCTTCACAGACCATATGAGAATTTGTATGAGAGTCGCATCCATCAAGTACAAAGTGGCATCTATCACGTACACAGTGGCATCTATCAAGTACACAGTGGCATCCATCAAGTACACAGTGGCATCCATCAAGTATACAGTGGCATCCCTCAAGTACACAGTGACATCCATCAAGTACACAGTGGCATCCATCAAGTACACAGTGGCATCCATCAAGTACACAGTGGCATCCATCAAGTATCCATCAAGTAAACAGTGGCATACATACAGTACACAGTGGTATCCATCAAGTATACAGTGGCATACATACAGTACACAGTGGTATCCATCAAGTACACAGTGGCATACATACAGTACACAGTGGTATCCATCAAGTATACAGTGACATACATACAGTACACAGTGGTATCCATCAAGTATACAGTGGCATACATACAGTACACAGTAAATCAATTTCATAGAAACCAGGTTTTCCAGTAAGTCATAGGTAAAAAAAAAAGTTTAACGAGGGTCAATTTTAGCCACTCCGCCATGGATAATTTTAAGGAAATACAATCACGTAAAATATTGCATATGGTAGAACACGAGAGAGAGAGAGAGAGAGAGAGAGAGAGAGAGAGAGAGAGAGAGAGTTACTAACTGCAAGACAATTATAGGTTGGATAACAAGAACTTAACCATGCCTCCCCTTCGACAATTGCACCACCTCCTTCCCTTCAACCATGGCACCACCCCTTCTCACAACCATGGCACCACCCCTTCTCACAACCATGGCACCACCCCTTCCCCCAACCATGGCACCACCCCTTCCCCAACCATAGCACCACCCCTTCCCCCAACCATGGCACCAACCCTCCCTTAAACCATGGCACCACCCCTCCTTTAAACCATGGCACCATGCCCTCTATGTACCAGCTGGTGGCGTCCACAATGGCTGGTGGTGGTATTTAATAAATGTCACATCCATCCCTCTCATGGTGGGCTGTCATCAGTGTGATGGTGCAGGCCAGGCTGATTGGTCGAGCTGCCAGGGGGAGGGAGACAGGGAGGAAGAGAGAGAGAGAGAGAGAGAGAGAAATTAGATTTCTGTACGACGTAAATGGGAGGAAAAAGAGGAAGTTGAAACAGAGCTGGAGTATATAGTGAGACACGAGCTTATACACTCACTCACTCACACACACACACACACACACACACACACACACACACACACACACACACACACACAGGGGGAGAGTGGACCTAGTAACGACTAGCGAAGAGGCAGGGGCATGAGCTGTGAATCGACCCTCTGCAACAACAAATACGTGAATACACACACACACACACACACACACACACACGGGGCCAGGAGCTATGAATCGACCCCTGCAACCACAACTAGGTGAGTACACACACTAATATTAGAGAAAACTTCAAAGCAAGCACAAAGGTCGCATACAACTGCAAACGAAAAAGAAGTCAGAGAGAAGACTTTAAAAGTTCAGAAGCCAAGAGAGTGGAAGAAGAGATAAAAGATACTAAAAAAAGCTGAGCATGAGAAAATGGAAGTAAAAAAAAGTAGAACAAAGAGAAATGGTGGAGTGGAGGAGTGAAGTCGTGTTAGAAAACGGGACTCGGGATATCCATTAGCCGGGGAAAGAAGTGTGTTTAGTGCAAATCAAAATCCCTCCGTGGGTGTGTGAAGCCTGGGCGAGGGAAGAAGGAAGGGCAAAAGGGAAGAAAATAAGGGAAAGGAATGGGCGACAGGCTAGAGAAAAGGGGAGAGGGATGAGGGAAGGGCATGCTTTTATGAGAAGGCCGCTTTACGAGGGAAGGGTAGGGATGTTAGGGTCAAGGAGGGTACACCACATGCCCAGCACAGGTGTAGTGCAGGTGTGTACGTCTGTACATAGATGTGTAGGCTTGGGTAGATGCATTTAGGCATGCCTCGGGGTGTGTAGGTCTATGTGGATGTGTGTAGATCTGTGTGGTGGTGTGTGAGTCTGTATGTAGAGCTGTGGAGGTGTGTAGCCCTGGAACGGGGTGTATAGTTTGTGAGAGTTGAGTAACAGTTTATACAATAAGACTTTAGGAACAGTAATTCCATGGCATACTGATATCATCAGAGATATGGAGGAAGCTGTATCCAGGCGGCCACCCATCCATTCATTGCCCACACTCCACGGTGCGTGGTCAGTAAGTGACGGCCAGCTGAGCCCCATTGCCACAGCCTCCTCCCACCTCTCAAACCTGCCGACTTTTGATAAATTAGACACATGAGCAACACTTGGGTTATTGAGGAAATGTATCGCCACGCAGTGGCTTCATCCGTCCTATACAAAGAAGAATGGTGAAGATCAGGCGGAGTTTGAGGACTGATACTGTAATAGTAGCCTAACGAACGTGATATGGCAATTATCAAAAATTCTGTCAGACTATGCTATGATATACCTTACCTTTGATATACCTTTGAAGAGTTTCGAGAGTATCTACTCTCTGAGCCCGGCCATGGGCCAGGCTCGTCTGGTGCTTGCCTGGTCAACCAGGCTGTTGCTGCTGGAGGCCCGCTGCCCCACATATCCATCACAGCCTGGTTGATCTGGCACCTGGTGAAGATATTTGTCCAGTTTCCTCTTGAAGGCTTCTACACTGGTTCCAGCCGTGTTTCGGATATCTTCTGGTAAGATGTTGAATAGTCTGGGACCCCGGATGTTAATACAGTGCTCCCGTATTGTCCCCACCGCACCCCTGCTCCTCACTGGGTTTATTTTACACTTTCTCCCATATCTCTCACTCCAGTATGTTGTTATGGCAGTGTGCAGATTTGGGACCAGGCCCTCAAGTACATATATATAACCTTACATGCCTCTAGAAAACCGGTTCATTAAAGGGAGATATCTGTAAGTTATACAAGGGGAGACAGCCATTGTTTATCCCATAAGCTTCTGAGGCAGACGCTGAATGTGATATAAATAACTTTACATATCAAATATAGATAGATCTGGTAATTGTCTTAAGAATTTTCGCACCTCTAGAAAAAGGGTCCATTGAAAGGGACTCATTTAAATGGAAGGCATCTGTAATTTCAAGGAAGACAGTCACAGTTTATCTATCCCACAGGATTCCGAGGCAAACGCTGGTCTAATCATCAGAAAAAGAAGGAAAAACAGACCCTAATTCCTCTGTGTGGAACTACACTTAAGACAGTCCAACGCATTCGTATAAGAGTCTGATTTTTGGATATGTACAATTTCCTCAGCTAAAAACGAATTTAATTTGAACAACCCGCCATTGTTAATATATAATAAACGCTAATCATCCTTTATAATTGCCGATTCTACAATATTCCGTTCAAGCCAAGAGGAACAAGGGACAATGACGCGATTTTCAGCCACGTTAGAGCTTGCAATAACCCAGCAAATTGGTCGGAAGCAAGAGTCATTGTCCCTTGTTCGTCTTGCCTTGAACGGAATATTGTAGAATCGGCAATTATAAACCACGATAAGCGTTCATTACACAACACTGACGGGTTGTTCATTTAGATTCGTTTTACACCTGAGATGATCTTAGAAACAAATTTAATAAAGTGGTGTGAAAATATATAAGCTTGAAGAAGTTTCTACAAGGACAAGTCTGTATAATTTATGCTCAGAAACTTTTGACCAAATTAATTATACAAAAAGGGCAACCTTTAAAACTAAAGGCTGGGGAAAAAAAAGAAAAGAAAAATAACGATGATCAAAGAAATATTTGAATGAGTAAACACTGTTCATAAACACTATCTGAAGGTTACCCGAAGATGGTTTCGGGGGTCACCGCCCCCTGTGATCTGGTCCCAAACCAGGTTTCATGGTTGATAAACCAGGTTTCATGGTTGATAGTCTGATCAAGCAAGCCACCTGTGCTTGTGTTGAAATAATGATCGTAAATTCGGAAAAGTTTTGAAAATATGTACTGAATGTTTGGAAAAAAAAAAAAAGAATTTCTCTAAAAAATGAGGGAATGTTGATTTATGCCGAGACTGTGTAGGCGTATGAAAAGTATTGTGCACATATTGTGGATTTTTTGTGGAGAATAGTGAAAGAGAGAGAGAGAGAGAGAGAGAGAGAGAGAGAGAGAGAGAGAGAGAGAGAGAGAGAGAGAGAGAGAGAGAGAGAGAGAGAGGGAGGGAGGGAGAGAGGGAGAGAGGAGAGGGAGAGAGGAGAGGGAGAGAGGAGAGGGGAGAGAGAGAGAGAGAGAGAGAGAGAGAGAGAGAGAGAGAGAGAGAGAGAGAGAGAGAGAGAGAGTGGGGGAGGGGGGGTGAGATGCCAGACAGGAAGACACTCGTCTTCTTAAATCACTGGACACAGTCACGGCTGTTTGACCACAAAAGGTCAGGCCAAAATTGCTACATGGTTGTGCTAACCAGCTGTTATTGACACTCATGTAGGTCTTGACCAGTACAAACAATAATCCTCCCTGTGGAAGGATTCAAGTAGGATAAATTTAGATTCAGAAAGGATAGCAGGACTGTTAACAGAATTATAGACCGGAGGCCTGGTCTGGGACCGAGTCGCGGGGGCGGTGCCCTCCGGAATCCTCTCCAGGTAAGGGGAACAAACTTCAAAGTAGTTCCAATGATGCGAGCACTTTGGGTTACTCTAGAAATAGGTTGGACAGGTCCACGAGGGGAAATGGTTGGCGGCGGGTGAAACCTGCCTAGCACGGGCCAGTAGTCCTACTGTTGTGCTCCTCATTTATTACGTAATATTCTTATTCCCAGTTCACGAAGTGAAGAGGTAGACGACGACCAGAGCAGCGGTCAATTGTATAAATCACTGACAACTTAAAATATCAAGAGAACAATCTCAGAGTAAACAACATTATTATAATCATGGGGAGAGCTAAACCCGTAGGGATTATACAGCGCCTGTGAGGGGAGGGAGGATGGAAGGTATTCAGACTCAATTCAGGGAACTGGAGCACATATCCAATTCCCTATATCAAGAGCCCCTCACCAGCGTCAAGGAACCTCCCTTGAGGGGAGAGTAAACAACAGCATATTTAACTTTCAGTTGCTACTGTGTGCTTTTAACAAGTGTTAGTCTGCAGCTGATCTCTAGTTGAACTCTCCACTATGTGGCGCCAGTCACTGGTTGAACCTCTCCACTATGTGGCGCCAGTCACTGGTTGAACCTCTCCACTATGTGGCGCCAGTCACTGGTTGAACCTCTCCACTATGTCGCCAGTCACTGGTTGAACCTCTCCACTATGTGGCGCCAGTCACTGGTTGAACCTCTCCACTATGTGGCGCCAGTCACTGGTTGAACCTCTCCACTATGTGGCGCCAGTCACTGGTTGAACCTCTCCACTATGTGGCGCCAGTCACTGGTTGAACCTCTCCACTATGTGGCGCCAGTCACTGGTTGAACCTCTCCACTATGTGGCGCCGATCACTGGTTGAACCTCTCCACTATGTGGCGCCGATCACTGGTTGAACCTCTCCACTATGTGGCGCCGATCACTGGTTGAACCTCTCCACTATGTGGCGCCAGTCACTGGTTGAACCTTTCCACTATGTGGCGCCAGTCACTGGTTGAACCTCTTCACTATGTGGCGCCGGTCACTGGTTGAACCTCTCCACTATGTGGCGCCGATCACTGGTTGAACCTCTCCACTATGTGGCGCCGATCACTGGTTGAACCTCTCCACTATGTGGCGCCAGTCACTGGTTGAACCTTTCCACTATGTGGCGCCAGTCACTGGTTGAACCTCTTCACTATGTGGCGCCGGTCACTGGTTGAACCTCTCCACTATGTGGCTCCAATCACTGGTCTACCTGGTGTGTCTTTCGAGTGTCAACGCCCCCGTGGCCCGATCCCAGGCCAGGCCTCCTTTAGTGATAACATTCACTGAGGATCTTTTCTTAAGGAATATGAACCTCAACGACCCCTTGACTACCAACCTCGTACTTGAACTGCTCGCCACCCCTTTCCCATCGAGTCCATAACTTCTGGAAAAGCTGGAGACATGAGCCAGCTGCTTAACCTACTGTGCCGGGTCATAACTTTCTTTGCGCCAGATAAAAAAAATTAGAATAAAACTACAACAATAAAAACAGAATATACATTGCAAAAAAATTATGAAGATATGCTGGAAAGGACTGAAGAGGAGGATAGAGCAGGGAAAGGAATTATAGGAAGGTGTGAAAACATTCAGGACTACATGGGGGTAGAAAAGGATGGGTTGAGGATAAAGGAGGTGGAGAGTGCGAGGAAAACCAGGGAGAAGAGAGAAGAAGAAGAATGAAGGGTGGAGGAGGGAGCCATCTTGAAGCCTGGACCTGGGTCGCTGCATTAACAATGAAAACAAAGACATAAAGCACGCTCTCATAACTTATCCAATAACGATACATTGATGCCAAGGTATCGTCCTCCTCACTAACCTTTTCACCTCCTCCTCCTCCTCCTCGTCTTATCTTTGATATACCTTTGAAGAGTTTCGAGAGTTTATCTACTCTCTGAGCCCGGCCATGGGCCAGGCTCGTCTGGTGCTTGCCTGGTCAACCAGGCTGTTGCTGCTGGAGGCCCGCTGCCCCACATATCCATCACAGCCTGGTTGATCTGGCACCCGATGAAGATACTTGTCCAGTTTCCTCTTGAAGGCTTCTACCCCCTTTTCCCAACTCCCACCTTAGCATTCCCACTCTCTCCTCATCCTCCCCATTATCTCTTTCCCTGCCTTAAAACCCACTAGTCACAGCTCACCAAAGACCAACCTATAGTCTTACCTTAAGACCTATGACTGGCTAACAATGAACGTCAAGCTCATATAACCTCAACTGGCAGGCGAGAAAAATACATTATAATTTATACTTGGACAATTCTGAAGGAATTAGCCCCAAATCTGCACACTGAAATTATTCCCAACGAAAGTAGGGAATAATTTTGGCAGAATGTGCAAAATACCTCCAATAAAAAGCAGTGGTGCGATGAGTACATAAAGAGATAACTCAATAAGTGTAAAGGAACCAAGACTTAACACCCTCCTTCATTCATAAGGGAATTATCAACAGGGTCCTGGTTGTCTTCAAGTGGGAACTTGGTAAGTTCGTCAAGTCGGTTCCTGATCAGCCAGGCTGTGGTGCCTACGATGGACTAAATGCGGCTAGCACACAGTCAGTCCATTAACTGGTCTGGGGTTGGGCCGCGGAGGCGATAACTCCGAAATCGTCTGTCTTCCGTCCCACACAACCAACCTTCTCGACCCCAACAACCCCATGAACCACACCACCACCCATCCATAACCCTTCCTCGGCTGCACCGCAGCCCTCCCTCCCTCCCTCCACTCGACCGCAGCCCTCCCCTTCACTCCACTGCAGCCCTCTTTCCCTCCACTCCACCACAGCCCTCCCTCCCTCCCTCTGAACAGCGGTGCCAGCTCACACATGATATGCGGCCTCATAGCTCACTTAAGGACAATAAATGTGACAATACCGGAAGCATTACTTAGCGGAGAGTGTTGGCAATCTCTGAGCTGCTCCAGGCCCCTGGGAAGATAGTGGGGCCCCAGTGAAGGTGAAGGGGACGCCCTAGGAAGGTGACGGAGTCTTTAGGAAGGTGGAAGAGCCCCTACGCAGGTGGTAAGCTCGACACAGGCCAGACAGTAACACTGACTGATATCGAGACCAACTGATACGATAGCCAGCCAAGACCTCGTTCTATACATCCCAAAACCTCTGTTGGTTACCTCAAGTCGATTCCCGGGAAGGATGGGAAGGACGCCACCGTCCCAGCGGCCGTCTCCCAGACTAGCCCTCCAAGTTGATGACCTGATCAATAATGCTACCTATGATAGACCCGTGACCTGTTTCGAGAGCTGTTCTATTCCCGGAGCCTGGCTCTGAGCCAGTCTTCTCTGCTGATTACTTGTTCAACCAGGCCGTTGGTGTTGGTGGCCCACTGGCTCACATATCCATCACAACTCGGTTGATCAGATGTAAACCATAGCATCGTGTCATCCTTTGCAGACGATACTAGAATCTGCATGAAACTGTCATCCATTGAAAACACGGCAAATTTCAAAGCAGATATAAACCAAGTTTTCCAATGGGCAACGGAGAACAATATGATGTTCAACGAGGACAGATTTCAACTACTCCGTTATGGAAAACTGGAGGAAATAGCTAGAACAGAGTATGCTACAAACTCAGAGCGAAAAAGTAGTGTGAAGAACTTGGGAGTGTTAATGTCAGAGGATCCCACCTTGAAGGATCATAACAGTGTCACTATCAGAACTACGAGGAAAATGATAAGATGAATAATGAGAACCTTCAAAACAAGGGATGCCGTACCAATGATGATCCATTTTAAATCACTTGTTATCTCTAGGCTGGAATACTGCTGTACACTAACAACTAAATTCAAGACACATAAAATCGCAGATCTAAAGAATGTACAGAGAACCTTCATTGCACATATCAGTTCAGTCAAACACCTTAATTACTGGGAACACTTGGAATCACTTAACCTGTACTCACTGGAGCGCAGGCAAGAGAGATACATCACAATTTACACCTGGAAAATCCTAGAGGAACTGGTCCCAAATCTGCACACAGAAATCACTCCAACCGAACGCAAAAGACTGGGAAGACGGCGCAACATACCCCAATGAAAAGTAAGGGAGCCATTAGTGCACTAAGAGAAAACACAATAAGTGTCTGGGGCCTAAGACTGTTCAACAGCCTCCTATCAGACATAAGGGGAATTACCAATAGACCCCTGGCTGTCTTCCATCCGGAGCTGGACAGATATCTAAAGCCAGTACCCGATCAGCCGGGCTGTGGTTCCTACGTTGGACTACGCGTGGCCAGCAATAACAGCCTGGTTGCACAGGCCTTGATCCACAGGGAGACCTTGTCAAGGACTGGGCCGCGGGGGCGTTGGCCCCCGGAACACCCTCCAGGTAGGTATACAATATTCTTTATTGTGCCCGTAGTGCCCCTACTTTTTAATGGGTCTAATCTATCACTTCAGTGTATTGTTATGGTAGCGAACAGATTTGGGACTAGGCTCTCAAGTATCTTCCACGTATATATTATGTATCTCTCTATTCTTCGCTCTAAAGAGTAAATTTTAAATCTTCGAGAATTCCCATTAGTTTAAATGATTTACTAACTCTATGCGGGCAGTAAACTCTATCTTTTCTAGCTCTGACACCTCTCCTGCCTTGAATGGATCCGCCAACACTGAACAATACTCTAAGCTACAGAGCACAACTGATTTGAACAGTGTCACCAGTGGCATTTTTTGTCTTGTTTTGAAAGTTTTCGTTATCCACCATGTCATTTTTTTTTTGGGGCGGGGGGTGCTTTCCCGTCATTTGCATTAATGTGTTCTCTAAATGACAGATTATCTGACATTATTATATCAATGTCATATACATATCTTTCGTTTTATGAGGTTGTTCTCCCGTGTTTTATAACGAGCCCTTCTTTCGAGTTCCTCATTCTTTCTACGTCTAAGCCGTCGGAATCTGTCTGTTAATTTTCCGTGTCTTCTACCGAGGCGACTATTAAGCTTATTTTATTATCATCCGCAAAGAAAGTTACAAAGCAGAGCCTAGTGTTTTTATGTCTTGCTATGAGGACGAGAAACAGCCAAGGCACCAGGACCGTGCCATGGGATACACAAGTTTCACTTTGCTAAGGCTTGATTTTGCGTTGTTTACTCTTACTCTGTGTTCTGTTCATTAAAAAAAATGTCCATTTTTCTCCTTTTTTCCTGTTATATCCACTGATCTTAATGGCTTATTAGTCTATGATTTCTCGACGCTCTTCACACAGACCGTGAAGACCACATCTGAGATTTTGTCTCACTGATGCTAGTCACCTCGAGAAGACAACTTTGAAGTTTCCAACGTTCGAAAAATTTCATTAAAAAATGTATATATAAAACAAACATTTATTGTGACAATACAAAAAAAGGCAAAAAAAAAGAGAAAGGTAAAAAAAAAAATTTCACTTTCAGACAGCCGTTGAATCAACATGGCCAAAAAAATGTGGCAAAACAAAATTGGGAACGACAGAATATTTATCCAGCTGTTATAACAAAAGAAAAATCAATACAGTGTGTGCAAATTGAAATTGTAATATATTCAACTTTGAACAATGCGCTCCACGGTTCAATATTCTGCAATAACAGAGGCAAACTCACAAACGGCAAGGATGCTGAAAAAATATGAACGATAAGAACAGACTGGCGGCACGCGAAGGCGCGAGAGCGAACAAGAGAGAGGAGAGGGATGGGGAGAGAGAAAGAGGGAGAGGGAGAGAGGGACGGAGAGAGAGGGACGGAGAGAGAGAGGGACTGAGAGACAGAGAGAGGGAGAGAGAGAGATAGAGATATGTGGGCCAGTGGGCTGCCGACAGCAACAGCCTGGATGAACAGGCAATCAACAGAAAAGCCTGACTCTAGGCTGGACTCCGAAAGTAGAAAAGCTGTTGAAAGCAGTCACAGACAAGATATAGGATACAGACAGCAGGCAACGTACAAGGAGACAAATTTAAGAGAAAGCATCACAGGCACATTACCGTAAGTGCATATACCTTTGATGATGAACTTCGGGAGTGTTTCAGCTCCCGGAGCCCGGCCATGGGCCAGGCTCGTATGAGAGACGTACGCAAAATTAATTAACTTAAGAACTGCTGTCAGGAACATTATGCAGATTTTACATTATGTACAATTTGGAATATGTGGCGGAAGCATAAAGGCTAGAGCCCATCTAAAACTAGACAACAGACGGTCTAGACTAGGTTAGAGAAGCTACAGAATATCCAAAACTAGAGAAGAAAAGATCCAGACTAGGTTAGAAAAGATCCAAACTAGGTTAGAGAAGCAAGAGAAGATCCAAACTAGGTTAGAGAAGCAAGAGAAGATCCAAACTAGGTTAAAGAAGCTAGAGAAGATCCAAACTAGGTTAACGAAGCTAGAGAAGATCCAAACTAGGTTAAAGAAGCTAGAGAAGATCCAAACTAGGTTAAAGAAGCTAGAGAAGATCCAAACTAGGTTAAAGAAGCTAGAGAAGATCCAAACTAGGTTAGAGAAGATCCAAACTAGGTTAGAGAAGCAAGAGAATATCCAAACTAGGTTAGAGAAGCAAGAGAAGATCCAAACTAGGTTAGAGAAGCAAGAGAAGATCCAAACTAGGTTAGAGAAGCAAGAGAAGATCCAAACTAGGTTAGAGAAGCAAGAGAAGATTCAAACTAGGTTAGAGAAGCAAGAGAAGATTCAAACTAGGTTAGAGAAGCAAGAGAAGATTCAAACTAGGTTAGAGAAGCAAGAGAAGATCCAATCTAGGTTAGAGAAGCAAGAGAAGATGCAAACTAGGTTAGAGAAGCAAGAGAAGATGCAAACTAGGTTAGAGAAGCAAGAGAAGATGCAAACTAGGTTAGAGAAGCAAGAGAAGATGCAAACTAGGTTAGAGAAGCAAGAGAAGATCCAAACTAGGTTAGAGAAGCAAGAGAAGATCCAAACTAGGTTAAAGAAGCTAGAGAAGATCCAAACTAGGTTAATGAAGTTAGAGAAGATCCAAACTAGGTTTGTCCTTTAGGTGACTCAGATGGACTTCTAGGAAAGATACAAGACACTAAGTAACAGTGTAACGAGGAAGGTGAGGTAGGTCAGGGTCATACTCCAAAATAGACAAAATGGAAAGGTCAGGGACAGGTTGTGGGAGATCTGAGGAAACTGAACAATGGTCTGTCAGGACTCAATTCAGCCAGATATTATCATCAGGTGTACGTAACATCCAAAAACAGAGTAAATTATACATAATTTAGTGTTCCATAACATTCATGTGTGTGTGTGTGTGTGAGCGTGTGTGTGTGTGAGGGTGTGTGTGCGTATGCGTGTGTACTCGCCTATTTGTACTCACCTATTGAAGGTTGCAGGGGTCGATACATAGCTCCTGGCTCTGCCTCTTCACTGATCGCTACTAGGTCCTCTCTCTCTCTCTCTCCCTGCTCCATGAGCGTTATCATACCTCGTCTTAAAACTATGTATGGTTCCTGCCTCCACTACATCACTTGCCAGACTATTCCACTTCCTGACTACTCTATGACTGAAGAAATAATTCCTAACATTTCTGACTCATCTGAGTCTTCAACTTCCAATTGTGACCCCTTGTAACTTCCAATTGTTACCCCTTGTTTCTGTGTCCCATCCTGTCTTTGTCCACCTTATCTATTCCTCACAGTATTTTGTATGTCGGTATCATGTTTCGGCTAACCCTCCTGTCCTCCAGTGTCGTCAGGCCGAGTGTGTGTGTGTGTGTGTGTGTGTGTGTGTGTGTGTGTGTGTGTGTGTGTGTGTGTTGTGTAAGCTAAAGACTAAGACGAGTCACTGGGAAGATGGACGAGAGTTATTCAGTTTTGGGGTGACAAGTTAAATGAACGAAGGATGTGTTGGAGGCTACAATCCACAGATTCATGATGAAGTATAACCAGCCCCGGAGATCAGGAATCAATAGGCCAATAATAGTTAAAGAAGTGAGGCTAGTAGCTGTGGATCTACCCCTGCAGGCACAACTAGCCGAGTACAACTAGGCGAGTACAACTAGGCGAGTACACAGCTTTAAGGAAACATGAGAAAGTCTTGGATGGCCCGCAAGGGAAGGGTCTGAGAGCGGCGGGGCGGCATAACAAGTCAAATCAAATGGTCAAATCCGGCTATCCGCTACTGGATAGGTTTTCAGGGAAGCTGGGTGGCTGGCTGGCCCGCCCGGCCGGGGCATCAATCCGGTGGTCGCTTTTAAAAATACATTATATTTTCTACAGGATTCATCGTATACGATCCACAACAGTCGACTATCATTTGCACAACTATATTGATCCTACGGTTGAATGCATGACCTTTCAATAGAGAGTTGATGCTAATGAATGCAACGTGGGAGGCACTAATGAATATGTCATCAAAAATCGTGGAATTTCGCTGGGATATAATTACTTCCATTTCATTTTGCTGCAAAAAAATAAAATAAAACGCATCTAAGCTATAAAGCTGCAAATATATTTAGATTGTAAAAAAACTATAAAACTAGACAAACACAAAGCACAGTGATGATGTTATATGTATTGCCATTTGTCGAGTATTTGACCACCAGGGACTAAGAGTGTAGCCCAAGACCACCAGGGACTAAGAGTGTCCCAAGACCACCAGGGACTAAGAGTGCAGCCCAAGACCACCAGGGACTAAGAGTGTAGCCCAAGACCACCAGGGACTAAGAGTGTAGCCCAAGACCACCAGGGACTAAGAGTGCAGCCCAAGACCACCAGGGACTAAGAGTGTAGCCCAAGACCACCAGGGCCTAAGAGTGTAGCCCAAGACCACCAGGGCCTAAGAGTGTAGCCCAAGACCACCAGGGACTAAGAGTGTAGCCCAAGACCACCAGGGACTAAGAGTGCAGCCCAAGACCACCAGGGACTAAGAGTGTAGCCCAAGACCACCAGGGACTAAGAGTGTAGCCCAAGACCACCAGGGACTAAGAGTGCAGCCCAAGACCACCAGGGACTAAGAGTGTAGCCCAAGACCACCAGGGCCTAAGAGTGTAGCCCAAGACCACCAGGGCCTAAGAGTGTAGCCCAAGACCACCAGGGACTAAGAGTGTAGCCCAAGACCACCAGGGACTAAGAGTGTAGCCCAAGACCACCAGGGACTAAGAGTGCAGCCCAAGACCACCAGGGACTAAGAGTGTAGCCCAAGACCACCAGGGACTAAGAGTGTAGCCCAAGACCACCAGGGACTAAGAGTGCAGCCCAAGACCACCAGGGACTAAGAGTGTAGCCCAAGACCACCAGGGCCTAAGAGTGTAGCCCAAGACCACCAGGGCCTAAGAGTGAGCCCAAGACCACCAGGGACTAAGAGTGTAGCCCAAGACCACCAGGGACTAAGAGTGTATCCCAAGACCACCAGGGACTAAGAGTGTAGCCCAAGACCACCAGGGACTAAGAGTGTAGCCCAAGACCACCAGGGACTAAGAGTGTAGCCCAAGACCACCAGGGACTAAGAGTGTAGCCCAAGACCACCAGGGACTAAGAGTGTAGCCTAAGACCACCAGGGCCTAAGAGTGTAGCCCAAGACCACCAGGGCCTAAGAGTGTAGCCCAAGACCACCAGGGCCTAAGAGTGTAGCCCAAGACCACCAGGGACTAAGAGTGTAGCCCAAGACCACCAGGGACTAAGAGTGTAGCCCAAGACCACCAGGGACTAAGAGTGTAGCCCAAGACCACCAGGGACTAAGAGTGTAGTAGCCCAAGACCACCAGGGACTAAGAGTGTAGCCCAAGACCACCAGGGACTAAGAGTGCAGCCCAAGACCACCAGGGACTAAGGGTGCAGCCCAAGACCACCAGGGACTAAGAGTGCAGCTCAAGACCACCAGGGACTAAGAGTGTAGCCAAGACCACCAGGGACTAAGAGTGTAGCCCAAGACCACCAGGGACTAAGAGTGCAGCCCAAGACCACCAGGGACTAAGAGTGCAGCCCAAGACCACCAGGGACTAAGAGTGCAGCCCAAGACCACCAGGGACTAAGTGTAGCCCAAGACCATCAGGGACTAAGAGTGTAGTAGCCCAAGACCACCAGGGACTAAGAGTGTAGCCCAAGACCACCAGGGACTAAGAGTGCAGCCCAAGACCACCAGGGACTAAGAGTGCAGCCCAAGACCACCAGGGACTAAGAGTGCAGCCCAAGACCACCAGGGACTAAGAGTGCAGCTCAAGACCACCAGGGACTAAGAGTGTAGCCCAAGACCACCAGGGACTAAGTGTAGCCCAAGACCATCAGGGACTAAGAGTGTAGTAGCCCAAGACCACCAGGGACTAAGAGTGTAGCCCAAGACCACCAGGGACTAAGAGTGTAGCCCAAGACCACCAGGGACTAAGGGTGTAGCCCAAGACCACCAGGGACTAAGTGTAGTCTAAGACTACTAGGAACTAAGGGCAGGATCATATACCAGATTATAGAGAAATTACACGAGCGCGCGCGCACACACACACACACACACACACACAAGGAACAAAAATAATGCACCGTGCATAACAATCACTGTGAACCGTGTTAGTGTCCTTGACATTCAAGTCACGTAAATTAACTGTGTAACAATCAATATTCTGAATGTAGGTTACTATAGTCAGCTTCGGCTGAGGCTACAACATTCCGTCTGTTGGCCTCTGATTCCTCCTAACTTTAGTTATATGATAAATAGATACAAGACAGATTTACGCTTAGGAATTATCCAAAGGCGCAACAGATCACAGGAGCTAAAACGAAACCTCTCTCTATATATTCAGATTATTGCAAATCACTGCATATACAAAATATACCTGCTGGGGCAGGTGAGACCCACACTGCGCTACTCCCCTCACTCCTTCAGTTGCTGCCTTGCAACATTGCATAGCTCCTGATGACGCACTGAGAACTGTGAAAGTACTTGAGCTAAAGATTTCCACCCCCCGTGGCTTGTCTTGCATAGTTAAGATCGCCTGTCTGCGATTGTTTGCAAATATATATATACAGTGGTACCTCGGTTAACAATATTTTTTCGTTCCAGAATGCTGTTCAAGTGCCATTACCAAACGAATTTATCCCCATAAGGAATAATGTAAAATAGACTAGTCCTTTCAGACCCCCAAAAATACACTTACATAAGGATTTAAAAAAATAAACTTACATAAAAGGGCGAGTTTGGGGACCATCGTTAACCGAGGTACCACTGTGTATATATATATATAATGTAGTGGTGAATAGGTAAAACTTGGGATTTTTTTCGTTTAAACAGCAACACTCTTCTTGCCGAATAAGGCAAGCGAAAATTTATATATGCAATAATTTCCCAAAAATCATTCTGAACCTAACGAAAAAAAATATATTTCATTGAGTTTCTTTATTATTAAATTATTGTAAACTTATCTAAAATATATTTAGTAGGATTAGGCTAAATTAAATTGTGCTTGTTATAATACGATTAGGTAAGTTTTCAAAGGTTGTTTTGGTACAAAATTATGAATTTTTACATTAACATAAATGAAAAAAAAAATATATATCTTTAAACGTATAAGATAAATTTTTAGAAAGGACTTAATTTTAAATGAGTTCGGAACGACATTATATATATATATATATATATATATATATATATATATATATATATATATATATATATATATATATATATATATATCTAGGTGAGGGAACAAAGAGGGAAAGAGGGTAAAAGAAGTTACCGTGTCCTATGCGCCGGTTATTTGTTTATTGTTTCAGTAGCGTCTTGTGATTTTTTGTTCTTCAAAACCTACAATAATCAGGAAGCCCATAGGATGTACAGCATTTCGGGCGTATTATATTCCAGGTTTTCCTCCAACACTACGCCACTACCTGGGATGACAAGCCATTTCAGTACAGGTGGTCTGGTAAGCAGGTTACCTGACGCGCACAGTGACCCTCTAGGAGAACACGGTCTAAGCCCTAAAGCGTAAAGTTCCATTACGCCAAGCAAGTTAAACAAGCTTTAATAAACTCATCTATCAAAGGAATAAGAACCCTTGCGGTGCGCCAGCGCTGCTGCCACACACGGAGTTCACTGCGCCAGCGCTGCTGCCACACACGGAGTTCACTGCGAAAGCGCTGCTGCCACACACGGAGTTCACTGCGCCAGCGCTGCTGCCACACACGGAGTTCACTGCGCCAGCGCTGCTGTTACACACGGAGTTCACTGCGCCAGCGCTGCTGCCACACACGGAGATCACTGCGCCAGCGCTGCTGCCACACACGGAGATCAATGCGCCAGCGCTGCTGCCACACACGGAGATCACTGCGCCAGCGCTGCTGCCACACACGGAGATCACTGCGCCAGCGCTGCTGCCACACACGGAGATCACTGCACCAGCGCTGCTGCCATACACGGAGATCACTGCACCAGCGCTGCTGCCACACACGGAGATCACTGCGCAAGCGCTGCTGCCATACACGGAGATCACTGCGCCAGCGCTGCTGCCATACACGGAGATCACTGCGCCAGCGCTGCTGCCATACACGGAGATCACTGATATACCTTTGATATACCTTTGAAGAGTTTCGAGAGTATCTACTCTCTGAGCCCGGCCATGGGCCAGGCTCGTCTGGTGCTTGCCTGGTCAACCTTGCTGTTGGAGGCCCGCTGCCCCACATATCCATCCACTGCGCCAGCGCTGCTGCCACACACGGAGATCACTGCGCCAGCGCTGCTGCCATACACGGAGATCACTGCGCCAGCGCTGCTGCCATACACGGAGATCACTGCACCAGCGCTGCTGCCACACACGGAGATCACTGCGCCAGCGCTGCTGCCACACCGGAGATCACTGCACCAGCGCTTCTGCCACACACGGAGATCACTGCACCAGCGCTGCTGCCATACACGGAGATCACTGCGCAAGCGCTGCTGCCATACACGGAGATCACTGCGTCAGCGCTGCTGCCATACACGGAGATCACTGCGTCAGCGCTGCTGCCATACACGGAGATCACTGCGCCAGCGCTGCTGCCATACACGGAGATCACTGAGCCAGCGCTGCTGCCACACACGGAGATCACTGAGCCAGCGCTGCTGCCACACACGGAGATCACTGCACCAGCGCTGCTGCCATACACGGAGATCACTGCGCCAGCGCTGCTGCCATACACGGAGATCACTGCGCCAGCGCTTCTGCCACACACGGAGATCACTGCACCAGCGCTGCTGCCATACACGGAGATCACTGCGCCAGCGCTGATGCCATACACGGAGATCACTGCGCCAGCGCTGCTGCCATACACGGAGATCACTGCGCCAGCGCTGCTGCCATACACAGAGATCACTGCGCCAGCTCTGCTGCCATACAAGATCACTGCGCCAGCGCTGCTGCCATACACGGAGATCACTGTGCCAGTGCTGCTGCCATACACGGAGATCACTGTGCCAGTGCTGCTGCCACACACGGAGATCACTGCGCTGCTGCCATACACGAATATCACTGCGCCAGCGCTTCTGCCATACACGGAGATCACTGCGCCAGCTCTGCTGCCATACAAGATCACTGCGCCAGCGCTGCTGCCATACACGGAGATCACTGTGCCAGTGCTGCTGCCACACACGGAGATCACTGCGCTGCTGCCATACACGAATATCACTGCGCCAGCGCTGCTGCCATACACGGATATTACTGCGCCAGAACTGCTGCCATACACGGTGATCACTGCGCCAGCGCTGCTGCCATACACGGAGATCACTGCGGAAGCTCTGCTGCCATACAAGATCACTGCGCCAGCGCTGCTGCCATACACGGAGGTCACTGCGCCAGCGCTGCTGCCATACACGGAGATCATTGCGCCAGCTATGCTGCCATACAAGATCACTGCGCCAGCGCTGCTGCCATACACGGAGATCACTGCGCCAGCGCTGCTGCCACACACGGAGATCACTGCGCCAGCGCTGCTGCCATACACGGAGATCACTGCGCCAGTGCTGCTGCCATACACGAAGATCACTGCGCCAGCGCTACTGCCATACACGGAGATCACTGCGCCAGCGCTTCTGCCATACACGGAGATCACTGCGCCAGTGCTGCTGCCATACACGAAGATCACTGCGCCAGCGCTACTGCCATACACGGAGATCACTGCGCCAGTGCTGCTGCCATACACGGAGATCACTGCGCCAGCGCTGCTGCCATACACGAAGATCACTGCGCCAGCGCTACTGCCATACACGGAGATCACTGCGCCAGCGCTGCTGCCATACAAGATCACTGCGCCAGTGCTGCTGCCATACACGGAGATCACTGCGCCAGCGCTGCTGCCATACACGGAGATCACTGTGCCAGCGCTTCTGCCATACACGGAGATCACTGCGCCAGCGCTGCTGCCATACACGGAGATCACTGCGCCAGTGCTGCTGCCATACACGGAGATCACTGTGCCAGCGCTTCTGCCATACACGGAGATCACTGCGCCAGCGCTGCTGCCATACACGGAGATCACTGCGCCAGCGCTGCTGCCATACACGGAGATCACTGCGTCAGCGCTGCTGCTGTGGGAGAGCTTTCTTGAGGATTTTAAAGTGCAGACGTGTGAAAGGTTCAAAGAAAATTTCAGTTCATGAAGACTGAAACACATTATTCGACTCAAAGAACAAGGTCACCTCAAACCTTGGAACGAGATGCGTCTAAACAGCTTCACGAGAGATTCCAAAGTGTCCTGCATTCAGGGGAGATTCCAAAGTGTCCTGCATTCAGGGGAGATTCCAAAGTGTCCTGCATTCAGGGGAGATTCCAAAGTGTCCTGCATTCAGGGGAGATTCCAAAGTGTCCTGCATTCAGGGGAGATTCCAAAGTGTCCTGCATTCAGGGGAGATTCCAAAGTGTCCTGCATTCAGGGGAGATTCCAAAGTGTCCTGCATTCAGGGGAGATTCCAAAGTGTCCTGCATTCAGGGGAGATTCCAAAGTGTCCTGGAATTTTTTTTAAAGTGCTGACTTGCCATTCTGGAAAGTGAGAATAGGTTTCTGGAACAGCATTCCACCTGCCAACTGGAATGGATTTCCGGGAGTGGTGGCGCGGAATACGTTAAAGCTTAGTGTGGGGCCACTTGGAATATCAAGAGTATTCCCACCAAAGACCAAGATATTCCCACGAAGATTATGGCTATTCCCACGAAACCCATGAATATTCCAAAAAACCACCAAGATATTCCCACGAAGATCATGGTTATTCCCACGAAGGCCATGAATATTCCCACAAAGACCATGGCTATTTCACCCAGTATTGGACACATGGCACCAACAACCTGGACGGTCCGACAAGCTCACTTAATACCTGACGCACATTTGGGAAACCATCACCAAGAATATTAATATTTAATATTCTTAGGACTTCATAAGATAATGCGGAAAATTTAAATAATCTTCATGAAGTTCCCAACTCTAGTTTTAAAGAGACCCACCATCTTTGAAGAGGTCTAAAATCTTTGAAGAAGAGAACCACCATCTTTGAAGAGAACCACCATCTTTGAAGAGAACAACGATCTTTGTAGAAGAGAACCACCATATTTGAAGAAGAGAACCACCATTTTTGAAGAAGAGGTCCACCATTTTTGAAGAAGAGGTCCACCATTTTTGAAGAAGAGGTCCACCATTTTTGAAGAAGAGGTCCACCATTTTTGAAGAAGAGGTCCACCATTTTTGAAGAAGAGGTCCACCATTTTTGAAGAAGAGGTCCACCATTTTTGAAGAAGAAGTCCACCATCTTTGAAGAAGAGGTCCACCATCTTTGAAGAAGAGGTCCATATGGTGGTGGACCTCTTCTTCAAAGATGGTGGGTCTCACTCAAAGACGAAATATGATATTCCACGAGGGAGAGAGAGAGAGAGAGAGAGAGAGAGAAGGTGGTGGCAGGATAGTACGAGTAGTATCAGGATGAAGCACTATGTGCCATGGTCCAGCAATAGATGTCATGGGTACGAATCTCAAATAGTCAGTGTTTCAACACGTATCACTAAAAATAGTCGACGTAGAGGAAAGGTAACAATCAACTGGTAAAATTGCTGACTGAATCACTCATCGTAGATCTTGTAGATTAGAGTTTGTCGCCGAAGCGGCTAGTTGTACATTACATCCATCCTGCGGACAGTAGCGCATTCTGTAGAACACAAGAACGAAGTAGATAAAACACTTAGTAGATATAATGATTCAGGTTGCAACAACCTGCCCGTCCTGTGGGCAACTCTTCTACCCTCACAACCACTATCAATTTAAGAGTGGTAAAAAAATGTAATCTTGAGTAATAAAAGAATCGAATAAGAGCTCGGACGATCTTGTATGAGAGCCAGTGATGCTGCCTGAGCATCACTGGCTCCACACACACACACACACACACACACACACACACAAATAATCATATTCGCCAAGATCATCAAATTACGATGACACCGCTTTCTTCAAATGCCGATTATCGACCGATTCAAACCTGAGAGAAAGTTCAGGTTAAGAGTAGGAAGGAAACAAGAAGTGTGAGGGGTAGGGAGGGAAGAAGGGTGTGAGGGTAAGGAAAGAGACACACCACACTGAACAGAAGGTCGGATGTCCCCACCGTGTCACAGGTGAACGACACACTAACAACCCTCGGGAGGATACTCGAGGACGCCCTAAGCTTCAAGTGGACCGTGACTGGAGACAACATGGCCCTTGATTAAACCCAGTTCGATTCATTTGATTACTTCTGGCACGGCACCAGCAGCCACAGCAGGACACCAGCAGCCACAGCACGGCACCAGCAGCCACAGCACGGCACCAGCAGCCACAGCAGGACACCAGCAGCCACAGCACGGCACCAGCAGCCACAGCAGGACACCAGCAGCCACAGCAGGGCACCAGCAGTGGCACTATCACTCACGATGCCACTTGCTCCTTTACGGAAACTCACAAGAACGATTTTTTATTTTTTACAAAATTATGTCCGCGAGCAGTACGAAGGTATAGTTATTATGAGTTACCCTAGTTATTATGAGTTACATGGTGTTAACACTGGTAGTGGGAGACCACCCTAGTTATTATGAGTTACATGGTGTTAACACTGGCAGTGGGTGACCACCCTAGTTATTATGAGTTACATGGTGTTAACACTGGCAGTGGGTGACCACCCTAGTTATTATGAGTTACATGGTGTTAACACTGGCAGTGGGTGACCACCCTAGTTATTATGAGTTACATGGTGTTAACACTGGTAGTGGGCGACCACCCTAGTTATTATGAGTTACATGGTGTTAACACTGGTAGTGGGCGACCACCCTAGTTATTATGAGTTACATGGTGTTAACACTGGCAGTGGGTGACCACCCTAGTTATTATGAGTTACATGGTGTTAACACTGGCAGTGGGTGACCACCCTAGTTATTATGAGTTACATGGTGTTAACACTGGCAGTGGGTGACCACCCTAGTTATTATGAGTTACATGGTGGGAACACTGGCAGTGGGTGACCACCCTAGTTATTATGAGTTACATGGTGGGAACACTGGCAGTGGGTGACCACCCTAGTTATTATGAGTTACATGGTGTTAACACTGGCAGTGGGCGACCACCCTAGTTATTATGAGTTACATGGTGGGAACTCCTACAGTGTGTGGTTACCTCACTCTGTACGATAGTTACACTGTGGAAACAAAAACTAGTGATGGCTTCCTGCCATATTACATCACAAAGGACAGGATTAGTACACCTTTAGTACCTCTGATATTACCTTTGATGAATTTCGAAAGTCCTTCTACTCTTGGAGCCCGGCCATGGGCCAGGCTCGTCTGGTTCTAGTCCAAGGTCACGAGGTCATGAAGTGTGTGAGACTTCAGTAGGGCGAGGAGGGCACAGTCAAGTTTCACACTACGTCGGTCAGTAACAAATAGACGTTTAACTCTACGATGACTAGAGCGACTATTACGAAGATCCAACTAGCGGGGGGGGGGGGGGATGTCTAGATTATTTAAAAATGGTGATGGGGGAGGGGAAATAAGGTGGTTGTGGCCGGAGTCAATACACAGTGGTAATGTGGGACTACACTTATTACCACACACAGGGCAATCGCTACTGGAATGTACCACCTGAAGCCCCTTCAACTGTACTCCCTGCAACGTAGGCAAGAAAAGTATATACCTCTGGTATACCTGTGACTGGCTCTGAGTGTTTTCTACCATCGTAGCCAGCCCTGGGGCCAAACGTTTCAGTTGATTGCCTGTTTAACTAGGCTGATACTGTTGGCTTCCCGATAACCCATATAGTAATCACAGCCTGGGTGATCTGGCACTTGAAGGAGATAATGAACCAGTTTCCTCTTTGAAAACTTTTAAAACTGTTCTGGCAATACTTCTGATATCTTCCGGCGACAGAATAAACAGTCTTGGGCCACGGATGTCTCTCCATGGCGCCCCCTGGGCGTTTTACACTTCCTTCAACATTTCTCACTCCACTACGTTGTTATTGTAGTGTGTAGATCTGGGAAAAGGTCCTCAAGTATCTTTCATATAGATATTATCAGGTATTTCTCTCTTCACTGTTCCACAGAGAACATTCCAGGTTATCTGATTGGCTCCTAGCAGTGTTAATGCTTCATTTGGTATATGCGGACAGTAAGCGATATCTGTACCTTCTCCAGCTTTGATAAGTCTCCTGGAAAATTCTGGAGAGATTCGACTCTCAGTTTGCAAACTGAAATCACTTCCCACGAGAACAAGAAATTCCAGAGATGGGAAGCGGTGTAATGAAACCACCAGACCCCTGGTTGTTTTCAAGAGGGAACGTGACAAGTTCCTCAAGCAAATCCCTGATCAGTAGGCATATGGTGCTTATGTTGGACTGTATGCTTCCAGCATCAACAGCCTGAGCGATCAGATTATTAAGCAGGAGGCTTCGTCTAGGACCGGGCGACGGGGCAAGTGTGTATGTGTTTTATATATATTACACACACACAGCATATATTTAGATGCAGAATCGAAGACTTGTCACTGAAAGTGAGTGAACGTGAGCACCACTTGTCTCACAATGTGAGAACTACCAGTCACTGAACATGAACTCCACCTGTCACTGAACATGAACTCCACCTGTCACTGAACATGAACTCCACCTGTCACTGAACATGAACTCCACCTGTCACTGAACATGAACTCCACCTGTCACTGAACATGAACTCCACCTGTCACTGAACATGAACGCCACCTGTCACTGAACATGAACGCCACCTGTCACTGAACATGAACGCCACCTGTCACTGAACATGAACTCCACCTGTCACTGAACATGAACGCCACCTGTCACTGAACATGAACTCCACCTGTCATTGAACACTCGGTGATTAATCTCTGGTGACAATTTGCTTGAGAGATCCCACATGTAACATACCTTTGATATACCCTTGATGAATTTCGAGAGTTTTTCTAATCCCGAAGCCGGGCCTTGGGCCAGGCTTGTTCGTCTGTTGTTTCCTGGTCAACCAGGCTGTTGTTGCTGGCGTACTTAACAAATTTCAATAGCTTGTTTTTTAATTCCCTTGATCTAAGACTCACACGGTGTTACTGTCACCCCCGTGTGCTAGGTCTCACACGGTGTTACTGTCGCCCCCGTGTCCTAGGTCTCACACGGTGTTACTGTCGCCCCCGTGTGCTAGGTCTCACATGGTGTTACTGTCGCCCCCGTGTGCTAGGTCTCACACGGTGTTACTGTCGCCCCCGTGTCCTAGGTCTCACACGGTGTTACTGTCGCCCCCGTGTGCTAGGTCTCACATGGTGTTACTGTCGCCCCCGTGTCCTAGGTCTCACACGGTGTTACTGACGCCCCCGTGTGCTAGGTCTCACACGGTGTTACTGTCGCCCGTGTCCTAGGTCTCACACGGTGTTACTGACGCCCCCTGTGTCCTAGGTCTCACACGGTGTTACTGTCGCCCCCGTTTCCTAGGTCTCACATGGTGTTACTGACGCCCCCGTGTGCTAGGTCTCACACGGTGTTACTGTCGCCCCCATGTCCTAGGTCTCACACGGTGTTACTGTCGCCCCCGTGTCCTAGGTCTCACACGGTGTTACTGTCGCCCCCGTGTCCTAGGTCTCACACGGTGTTACTGTCGCCCCCGTGTCCTAGGTCTCACACGGTGTTACTGACGCCCCGTGTCCTAGGTCTCACACGGTGTTACTGTCGCCCCGTTTCCTAGGTCTCACATGGTGTTACTGACGCCCCCGTGTGCTAGGTCTCACACGGTGTTACTGTCGCCCCCGTGTCCTAGGTCTCACACGGTGTTACTGTCGCCCCCGTGTGCTAGGTCTCACATGGTGTTACTGTCGCCCCCGTGTGCTAGGTCTCACACGGTGTTACTGTCGCCCCCGTGTCCTAGGTCTCACATGGTGTTACTGTCGCCCCCGTGTCCTAGGTCTCACACGGTGTTACTGTCGCCCCCGTGTCCTAGGTCTCACATGGTGTTACTGTCGCCCCCGTGTCCTAGGTCTCACACGGTGTTACTGTCGCCCCCGTGTCCTAGGTCTCACACGGTGTTACTGACGCCCCCGTGTGCTAGGTCTCACACGATGTTACTGTCGCCCGTGTCCTAGGTCTCACACGGTGTTACTGTCGCCCCCGTGTGCTAGGTCTCACACGGTGTTACTGTCGCCCCCGTGTCCTAGGTCTCACACGGTGTTACTGTCGCCCCCGTGTCCTAGGTCTCACACGGTGTTACTGACGCCCCCGTGCCCTAGGTCTCACACGGAAATGGACAGGGAGGACAGGTGCAGGGAGGACTGGGTCAAGGAGGGGAGGTGCTGGGAGGCGGAAGCAGTGTCACGAACATGAAATATTAATATTGGAGGGATGGTAGGCAGGAAAACTCTGGCACAACACACAGGAGCTGTGAATCGACCCATGCAACCACAACTAGGTAAGTACACACAAAAGTGCAAAGTCATAAAGATTGGGGAAGGGCAATGAAGACCGCAGACGGAGTGCAATCTAGGGGGCCAGAGACTACAAACCTCACTCAAGGAAAAGGATCTTGGAGTGAGTATAATACCGAGCACATCTCCTGAGGCGCACATCAACCAAACAACTGCTGCAGCATATGGGCGCCTGGCAAACCTAAGAACAGCATTCCGACATCTCAGTAAGGAATCGTTCAGGACCCTGTACACCGTGTACGTCAGGCCCATATTGGAGTACGCAGCACCATTTTGGAACCCACACCTAGCCAAGCACGTAAGGAAATTAGAGAAAGTGCAAAGGTTTGCAACGAAACTAGTCCCGGAGCTAAGGGGCTTGTCCTACGAGGAGAGGTTAAGGGAAATCGACCTGACGACACTGGAGGACTGGAGAGATAGGGGGGATATGATAACGACATATAAAATACTGAGAGGAATTGACAAGGTGGACAGAGACAGGATGTTCCAGAGATGGGACACAGCAACAAGGGGTCACGATTGGAAGTTGAAGACTCAGATGAGTCACAGGGATGTTAGGAAGTATTTCTTCAGCCACAGAGTTGTCAGGAAGTGGAATAGTCTGGAAAGTGATGTAGTGGAGGCAGGATCCATACATAGCTTTAAGAAGAGTTATGATAAAGCTCATGGAGCAGGGAGAGTGACCCAGTTGCGACCAGTGAAGAGGCGGGGCCAGGAGCTGTGACTCGAGCCCTGCAACCACAACTAGGTGAGAACACATACCACTAGGCTGCTCAATCACATTACATCTCTACACGACGACACATCCCAGCACCCGCACATCCCCATACAGTAGCACATCCCCATTTCTCATCACATCATAACAAGAAATTCACTTGTAAAACCCAGCCTGATGTACTGGAGGAACTGGAACACTTGAAAGATATCAAAAGGATGTTTTCAGGGGTCAACACGCCCGTGGCCCGGTGACAGACCAGGCCTCCTGGTGGATCAAGGCCTGATTAATCAGGCTATTACTTCTGGCAGCACGAAGTACAGCGAACGAACCTCGGCCCGACTGATCAGGAACTGATTTGAAGAAATTGTCAAGTTCTCTCGTGAAGACCACCAGAGGTTTGTTGGTAATTCCTCTTGTGCACGGAAGGAGGGTGTTGAAGAGTCGGGGGCCTCTGACACTCATCGAGTTCTCTCTCAGTGTATTCGTCGCGCCTCTGCGTTTTATTAGAGGTACTCTGCACCGTCTGCCAAGTCTCTTGTTATTATACTGAGTGATGTAGTTGTGCAGGTTAGGGTCCATTCAATCCACGATTTTCAAGGTGTAAATTATGATATACCTTTCTCGCCTACGTTCCAATGAATGCAGTTAAAGGACCCTTAAATGCCCACAGTGTTCAGATGCTTGATTCAGTGTATCCGGGAAGGGGAACACATTTACATATCCTATTGATTATGGCGGGGGCGGGGGTTTAAGGGGAGTCAAAAGGGTGGTACAGGGTAAGGGGGAGGGGGTGAACAAAGGGGTGGTACAGGGTAAGCGGAAGGGGGTGAACAAAGGGTGGTTCTGCTGTATCAATGACAAGTGAAACATGAAATAATCTTTAACTCACCGCCTGTGCTCTGATTGGTTGAGGTCAGGGTGAAATACTTACGCAACCTGTGATTGGTGGAGAGCAGACACTGACCCAACCTGTGATTGGTTGAGAGCAGACATTGACCCAACCTGTGATTGGTTGAGAGCAGACACTGACCCAACCTGTGATTGGTGGAGAGCAGAGTGGATGCCGTCCTTCAATTACCCAGTCATCCCAGGCACGGAAGAACAGCACAGCAGTGTCACCCAGAGTTCAACACAGGACAACAGTGTCACCCAGAGCTCAACACAGGACAACAGTGTCACCCAGAGCTCAACAGCGCAGCAGTGTTGCTTGATGTAGCGCAGCAGTGTCACTCAACACAGCACAGCAGTGTCACTTGACACAGCACAGCAGTGTAACTTGACACAGCACAGCAGTGTAACTTGACACAGCACAGTAGTGTCAACTGACACAGTACAGCAGTGTCACAACACAGCGCAGCAGTGTCACTCGACACAGCACAGCAGTGTCACTTGACACAGCACAGCAGTGTAACTTGACACAGCACAGCAGTGTACTGACAGACAGCAGTGTCTCACGCTGTCACTCACAGTACAGCAGTGTCACTCAACACAGCACAGCAGTGTCACTCAACACAGCAGTGTCACTCAACAGCACAGCAGTGTCACTCAACAGCACAGCAGTGTCACTCAACAGCACAGCAGTGTCACTCAACAGCACAGCAGTGTCACTCAACAGCACAGCAGTGTCACTCAACAGCACAGCAGTGTCACTCGACACAGCACAGCAGTGTCACTCGACACAGCACAGCAGTGTCACTCGACACAGCACAGCAGTGTCACTCGACACAGCACAGCAGTGTCACTCGACACAGCACAGCAGTGTCACTCGACAACACAGCAGTGTCACTCGACACAGCACAGCAGTGTCACTCGACACAGCACAGCAGTGTCACTCGACACAGCACAGCAGTGTCACTCGACACAGCACAGCAGTGTCACTCGACACAGCACAGCAGTGTCACTCGACACAGCACAGCAGTGTCACTACGCAGTGTCACTGACAGCACAGCAGTGTCACTCGACACAGCACAGCAGTGTCACTCGACACAGCACAGCAGTGTCACTCGACACAGCACAGCAGTGTCACTCGACAAACAGCAGTGCAACGCAGTGTCACTCGACACAGCACAGCAGTGTCACTCGACAAAGCACAGCAGTGTCACTCGACACAGCACAGCAGTGTCACTCGACACAGCACAGCAGTGTCACTCGACACAGCACAGCAGTGTCACTCGACACAGCACAGCAGTGTCACTCGACACAGCACAGCAGTGTCACTCGACACAGCACAGCAGTGTCACTCGACACAGCACAGCAGTGTCACTCAACACAGCTAGGGTAAGAATTACTACAGACATCATCGGCCTAATTAGTATTCGGGCGTCCTGGTGACAGACAAGTCCACTAACTAACATGAACTCAGCGGCTCTCTCACAGCTACACCACCATCTCTTGAGGACAACACAGCCTCCAGGAAGAGAGGACAACACAGCCTCCAGGAAGAGAGGACAACACAGAAAGGGGAGGAGACCAGAGAGGGAGAAGGTGGTGAGAGGACGTCTAGGGGGAGGAGGTGGCCGGGCGGAGAGGGAAACAGGGGGCAGGGAAGGGGAGAGGAAGAGCAGAACACAGAGGAGGTGAGAGGAAGAGAAAAAAAGAGGAGAGAAGAGCAAAACACAGGGAAAGGAGAAGGCCACAGGACGGGTAGGAGGAGGTGATAAGAGAGGAAAAAAACAGGAAGAATTTAAACAAGATAATGAGATAAAAGTAAGGAGGACAACTAAGGAAATGGGACTGACTGAACAAATATGGATGTCAGAATATGTAGCAAAGAGAAAGAGAGAGCAAGGTAGGTAATTATTATATTATATATGTTGATGATTGAGACACTTGGAGGTAATCAGTCCCTCAGCCTGGAGATGTGTTCAGTCCATCAATCAACACTGAATGACCCTTGAGGGTTTATCGCATACTTTTGATAATAATAATAATAATTAGTTCATTAATCTTGACGAACGTACTTTCATCAAGACTTTAGGACTGAACATATCATGTAGAGGCTGTGGGACTGAGTACCTCAAACTCATCTTCCACCGTTTTTCTTTGTACTGACTGATGAAGCCACTGGATGGCGAAACATTTCCACAATAAAGATACCCAAATGTTGCACAAGTGTCTCAGTCATCAAGGTATGCAACTGCTGGGTATGAGAAGGCAAGGAGGGGCAGGGAAGGTGAAGTATAAGAAGAAAATACACCTGAAGGAGACACAGCAGGTGACGAAGAACCGCAGTTAGGAGAAGAAAAAAAGCTGTGGAGGATTTAGATCCCAATGTTACGCCACAAAAAATATGTTGAAAACCAAGCCAAGGACTCCACGGGAACACTTTTATTCATGAAAACAGAAACCACGTCATAAATATTCATGGAGCGTGGCCTCTGGGCAGGTGCCTTAGAGAGCTCTGGCAACCAACAAGCCTCGTACAGACAACAAAACGGACCCTCAAGTAAATTTCCAAAATTCGGGAAGGCTGGCTGGCTAGAGGTTAAAATTTAGACACACATCGAACAACTTAGGGAGAACAAAATAAGTGTTCCACTTGCCCACATCTATCCCCCAGCTGCCCGACCACCTCTTACCTCTCATCACCCAACACTACCTCTCATCACCCAACACTACCTCCCACCACCCAACACTACCTCCACCACCCAACACTACCTCCCACCACCCAACACTACCTCCCATCACCCAACACTACCTCCCATCACCCAACACTACCTCCCATCACCCAACACTACCTCCCACCACCCAACACTACCTCCCATCACCCAACACTACCTCCCAACACTACCTCACCACCCAACACTACCTCCCACCACCCAACACTACCTCTCACCACCCAACACTACCTCTCACCACCCAACACTACCTCTCACCACCCAACACTACCTCTCACCACTCAACACTACCCCACCACCCAACCTCCTCCACCACCAACCTCCTCCCCACCCAACACTACCTCCACCAACACACCTCCACCACAACTCCTCCCACCACCCAACACTACCTCCCACCACCCAACACTACCTCCCACCACCCAACACTCCTCCCACCAAACTCCCACCACCCACACTACCTCCCAACACTATCCACCACCCAACACTACCTCCCCCACACTACCTCACACCCAACACTACCTCTCAACCCACACTACCTCCACACCAACACTCCCTCACCCAACACTACTCAACAAACTCCTCCACCCAACACACCTCCACACCAACCTACCTCCACCACCAACACTACTCCACCACCAACACTCCTCCCCACACTCCTCCACCACCAACACACCTCCCACCACCCAACACTCCTCCACCACCCAACACTCCTCCACACCCAACACTCCTCACCACCCACACACCTCCACCACCCACACTACCTCCACCACCCAACACTCCTCCACCACCAACACCTCCACCCAACACTCCTCCCCAACACTCTCCACCACCCAACACTACCTCACCTACTCCTCTCCCAACACTACCTCCACCACCAACACTACCTCCACCCCCAACACTACCTCCACACTACCTCCACACCAACACTACCTCTCTCCCCCAAAACCTCACCACCCACACTCCTCCCACCAACACTACCTCCACCCCACTCTCACCACCACACTCCCACACCCACACTACCTCCACCACCCACATACCACCCAACATCTCTCACCACCCAACACACCTCTCACCCAACACTCCTCTCACCACCAACCCACCCCCCCACACTACCTCCACCACCAACACTCCTCCCACCACCCTCCCCCCTCCTCCTCACCACCCACTCCTCTCACCACCAACACTACCTCTCACCACCAACACTACCTCACCACCCACACTCCTCCACCACCAACACACCTCCACCACCACACACCTCCCCAACACTCCTCCCACCCAACACTCCTCTCACACCCACCACCTTCCCACCACACTCCTCCACCACCCAACACTCCTCTCCCCCCCAACACACCCACACACTCCTCACCACCAACACTCTCCACCACCCAACACTACCTCTCTAATCAACCTACCTCTCACCACCCCACTAGCCTCTCTGCCTCAAGCACTTTACCTCCACCACCCAGCACTACCTCTCACTCACCAACACTACCTTCCCACTACCTTCACACCAACACTACTCTTCATTTACCCAACATACTCTTCACTTCAATTCACTACCTCCACCCCCCTACACTACCTTCACCAACACTACCTTCACCCTCAACACTACCTCTACCACTACTTTCCTACCACCCTAACTACCTCCCACCACCCAACACTACCTTCACCCAAATACTTCCTTCACCACCTAACACTACTTCTACTCAACCATCATTAATATTTATCACTTCACACCTAATACCTACTTCTGCTCACTGGTCATCATACCTCTCACCACTAACATACTTTTCTCATCACCAACACTACTCATTACCCAATACTAATTAACTAATAGCACTTTCTCCCCACCACCTAACACTACTTTTTCACCTACTCCTACACTTCCTCCTCACCCTCCCAACCACTACTTCCCACCACCTAATACTTACCATTTCACCATCAATACTATTTTCATTCTACCTAACATACTACTTCCTAACTAGCATTTACTTTCTACTAACTTTCTTCATCATTTTCACTACCTCTAACACATTTTCTACTACCTAACATTTTCTCTACTACCTAACACTTCTTCTCACTACAACTATATCATTTTCACTACTCTACACTACTTTCACCCACTCCTTACACTACTTCACTCCTCCACCACTCCAACACTACCTCTTCACCACCAACACTACTCTCCACACCACTACATCACTCCCACCACCAACACTACTCTTCACCCACTCCTACACTACTCTCCCACCACCTAACACTACTCCCACCCACCCCCCATCACCCACTTTCCCTTGCCTACCCCCTTAACCCCCCTACCTTTCCCCCCACCCAACATCATCTCCCCCCACCTAAACACTACCCCTTCCCCCCCCACCCCCAACACTACTCTCACCACCTAACACTACTCTCCCACCCCCACTCAACACTACCTTCCACCACCCAACACTACCCCCCATCCCCCCTAACACTCATTTCACTAACCAAACTACCCCTCAAACCTTCACACCCCCACTACCTAACCCCCTGCCTTTACCACCCAAAACTACCTTCCCCACCCCACATTTCCTACCACCCAACACTCATTTTTTACCACCCCCCACTTTTCTATCACCCCCCACTACTTTCACCAAACCCGCACATTTTCACTACCTTAACCCCCATTTTCCCCCCCTAAATTTTACCCCCACTTCTCCACCAACCAACCCCTTCCCCCACCCAACACTACCCCTTTCACCCAACATCCTTCCTTCCAACCTCCCTACACCCCATTTCCCCACCCCACCTTACCCCCCTACTCCCCTTTACACCCAACACTTTTTTTCCACCACCAACACTAGCCTTCCCCCCCTACCCCCTACCCCCCTACTTCCCACCACCCAACATACCTTTTCCCCCCCCCCAATACCTTAACCCCTAACTCCCCCACTATTACCCACACTACCCTTTCCCCCCCTACCTTCCACCCCATTTTTTCACCACCACTCACACAGTGCCAATAGTAAAATGGTAAGACTATAGGCCAGCAATTGTAAAGTCGGCTATAAGAGTTAAGAGGCGCCGGACCTTTTGGGAAATTTTGATCCCCGCAATCAATTTGGTTTGCAACCCGGGCCCGTCAAAAAAATGTAAAAAACCAAGTGGCCACACAACCCTCACCACAAAACAACCAGTCCTCCCCTAACACCCACAACTTCTACCCCCCCACCCCCCTTATGGATACTAACAAATATTTTTTATATTTATTAAACTAGAATACTCATTTGATTGCAAGAACAAAACTGTTTCTGCATTATTTCGACATAATATAGTACAGAATAGTTTATCACTTATACAAGTAAAACCTTATCGCCTAAAGTAAAATACATAATATTGCTACAACATACCTAAAACATGTCAAAACAACAAAATAATTTCAAAGAAAACTAAGCATACCAAAGTTATCAAAAACATACATCATGACATATGCATCATTATAAAATACCCTACCTACTTTTCAGTTATTTACAACTATCCTGACAGTGACAGTGTTTCGTACAAAACTACTTAATTTAAATTTACAAAAATTATGTCATAAAAGACGAAAAATGGAAAATATTTTCAAATATTCGCGAATAAAATAAAATCATTAACCCAACTGCTAAACATAGGAAAAACTAAACTAAACAAAAATGATATCAATATTGCATCACATTTTATACCTTTAACATTAGGTGATAAAATAAAGTATTCATAACTCATAGTACTATAAGCTTTAAGAAAAAAACAATCCTAATCCATTAATATCCAAAACATGATCCTATCACCTACACAACCCTACATATACTGTAAGTACTATAGTGTCCTACACCTAAAAACACACTGTACAAAAATTTCAAAAGAGACAGATATTCGTTACAAACATAGGAAAACATAGCATAGAGTGGCTATAAGGCACTACCAAAATTACCACAATACCTACTGAATAGAAAAACTAAATATAGAACAACAAATGATAACATGAAACATCGTTGAAATGATACACGAACAAAAAAGTAAACCGAAAATTTTCACAAAATCTCAGCAGAATCTCTGCATCACCACTACTTAAAGAATATATACATCAAAAAGTACACCCACAAACAAAAGGTGGACATATCCATATATACATGAAAAACATACCAAAATATCATACCATATATTTTACTTAATATAATAAAATATAACAGAAAACTCTACCTGTATCCATTTACATTTTTTCCAGCCAAACAATACAATAACAGCCTCATACCCTTGATAGGCACTCACATTTCACTGTAATGGACAAAATAACTTTACTATAACATTTCATCTGCTTCACTGACCAAACTAAAATAGAAACTTCTGCACCTCACCACTGAAACGCAGCCACAGGAAAAACTCTGCCCGTTGCCAGGGTACCTAAATACTTTCACCTTTAATAACCTAAGCTCCATAGCTATCTACTAAAAATAAAACTCTAACCTGAAATTTAGCTCACTCACCTTCCTACCATTTCCCCACCCTACCACCCACTCTTTCACTCGCCCTCTCAAATCTTAATAAACTTCCTACGGTCATAGTTCCTGTAAACTTAGAAAACACGTGACACTTCCTACCATAAATCTCCTATTCCTCACTTTTTGTTCTTACAAACCCTGCCGCTAACGCCTTAATTAAAACAGCTCTTTCCACATCCTCATCATCAAGTCTTATAAATATAATCCAGCATTATATAGGTTATACCTACGTACGCCTTCCGGGAGATTACTCAGCTCCAAACTTAGGGCTTTTAAAACCGACACTTTTTCCCCTCCTAAACCCATAATACCCTATCATCCATACTCTGACTAAACCCCAAACTTTACAGAAATATACTGCATGAAATGCTGTCTCCCTCCCACACTTAAGACATTCCCATCCTTCACTAACCCATCACATATAAAGATCTCGACGCAGTATACCTTGCAAAACCTGAAACCCATTCTTTCAACCTCTTGTGCGACCCTAATCTTTCTCAACTATTCCTAAATGCTTCTTCCACTCATACTTGGATACATAGCTTCCCTTGCACTACCTATCTCCTTCCTCCAATCAACATCCAACCTACGAATTTATACTCTCGGTTCCTTAGCTACTAACAAACCAAGGATACTCTCACATTCTATTAATTTTTGACCCCACCACTTTTTGGGACTTCTCATCACTCCACCTATTTTCCTACCCTGTCCCTCCCATCATTAAAAATTCTAAGCCTAAAACACACTCTCAATCTTCTCCTCAAAGGCACCAACCCCAAACCCCCACTTTACACGAGTTTCTACCACTGCCTTACTGAGCCAATGCTTCCTCGCCATACGAATTGCATAATACTTTTTCCAGCCTACAAATATCCTTCTCCAAAAGGGGGAAACCTCGCCTGAACTAAAGTTTGCTATATAATAGAACATTAACACTATCACTCTTTGTAAAAGAGTGATTCTTGGGCTCCAATCATCTCGAGCAAAGCACTGTTGACCACCTCCTGAATTCACCTCCTAGCCCTCTCTAAATCGTTACTGAACACTATCCACACACTTCAATTGATTCACACATTCATCCATCCGTTCCCTAAACGGGCTCTACTCATCTTCCCACCTCCAACAATAATGATTTGCTTCTATTCACCCTCATACCGTTAGTAAACCGAACCTACCAACCACCTACTTATCACCTCAAACTCCTTCTGTATGTATTAAAAGAGTTGTATCATCTACATATCCAATATCTGTACATTTGGTTCCTGTCTTTCCTGTGTCCTCTTCACCACCTCAACCAACCTAAAAGGGGTCCTGCAGAATAGCAAATTATCTGTGATAGTGGGCAACCTTGCTCTAATACCTTCCTCATATTCACAGCCCACCCCAATTTACTATCACCTGAATCTCTAAAACTGCCTCTCATATAATTGCACACCATCCTACTACCTCCTCTCCAAATCTATGCGCTCTATATTTATTAAACTCCTCATTAACTCCTATCATATGCAGTGGCCCACTCTATTCCCAGCACCCTCTGAAACTTTCTATAAACCCTTGATTCTCCTATGTCCTCTACGTCCTTCTGGATACCATATGCCTTCATGCACCAAGATCCCATCTTTTCAACCTATTGCCAATATTTTTGCATATATCTTGTAGTCCGTACTCATTAATACATACCCTAAAATCTTTAAAGCTTCTCGCTCATTCTTCTTGGGCACTAACACTACATACCAGTACGAACTAAATCTCCATAACCCTCTTCATATCATTAAATACTTCTTAATTCAGCACTTTCTCAATACATCTCAAAACCAACATAATTTCTAGGAAGACTCATCTCAATTCCTGCTTTTTCCCCATCGTAAATCTTTAACTGTATTCCACACTTCTCTCAGTGATGTCACCTTCTAGTTTCCTCCTCTCCTCTCTGCTCACTCTCTCATCAATACTTCCCAGAAATCCTTTCATCCCTTGACACCCCCACTCCTCCTCAAATTTTCTTGAAACCATGCTTCCCCATACCTGCCTATTGCCTCAGTTGTGTTCAGGACTATCCTCCGAAAACCCCATCAGTGTCCTCCACTACAATCTCTACCTATCGTCATCTTTCCTTCTCCTAAAGTTTCTCAAAACCACCTCCGACACCCTATCTCCCCATAGAACCTCATCCATACCACTCCTCAACCGTAAAGCTTGAAACCTATCGTTTTGTATGTCCTCAACTCCATACGCACCTTTCCCTTTCCACTTCATGAACCCCTATTCTTGCCACTGTCTCTTCAATAACCCTCAAATACTTCGATACCATACTTGCTCTGCACTTTCTACAAACATTAACGAAAAATCCTTTATTGGAGCTACCTATCGTTCTACCACTTTGCCACCTCCACCCTTCCTTCACAACCTCCCACCACTCCCAAATCATCTCACCACCCAACCTACCAAAATACTAACATTCAACTTCCAGTAACTTGTACACCTCCTGCCTCCCATCCTAGTTGTGTAATCACTCTTTGTGATCTGAAATAGCATCACATTACTCACTCTTCACCTCAACAACCTTGATCATAAATCTATCCAACGTGCTCATGTGCACCTCTTATATAGTATATTTCTAAATTGCTACACAACCTACTACATCACTACTCTTTACTTCGCACATAACACCTCCCTGAGTATCTTCAAATTGTCGCTGTACCTCTAGGCTCTACGTCCTCACCCTTATAACACTATTCCAGTCACCCCAGAATGGCTACTTGAGGTAAACCCGAAGGCATAAATCATTCAGACCTGACAAAATCAGACTTCACTTTTAAGCCGGCTCAGCTGGCATGTAAACCCAACAAACTAACTTGAACTGTTCCACTCCATCCACTCGTACTACCTTCCCTCCTCCTCCCAAGAACTTGAATGGACTACCTCCCTATTACCTATTCCTCCTTTTAAACAGGAAGTCACACAACAACTTATAACCTTAATACCAAATCTCCACCCCTAAAATTATGTTCTTGAAAAAAACCACGTCTATCCTATGTCTACCTAGTATCACTCAACTCCATCTTCTCTTTTATCTCTCTGTTTCGGAGGCTATTCATGTTCATTGTTAGACACCTGAAACTAAAGGCATTGGTTTCCTTCTGCGTGCTCGTTTCCTCATTTTCCATTCTCATACTGCTAATGCCACTCTTCTTCTTACTCAGGTGAGGTTGCATACTGCAACTATTGCGGAGCTCCTAACCTTCCCTTACTCCTCACTGCTTCAGTCTACGTTATTTCGGCGTTGTCCCGCGGACGTTATTTTCAGCTTTTCCTGTCCTTTCTGAATCACCTTTGTCTCATGTTCATGTTTCTCTCACCAGGCTCATGTACCTCCACTTCAACCTGCACTCCCGTGCATCCTCACTGTCACTTCCAGAGCATCCACTGGCCCTGTTTCATCCTTCTGTTTATCCTACACTATCACTGCTTACAAAATTCAACACTCACTTCCTATTATATCATCAGATCTTCAAAATCTCCTCGTCATACTGTCCTCACCACTTCTCACTCTCTTCGGATTGCTGTCCTCAGAAATCTTTCCACTGCTTCCTGCCTCTCCGTTGATTCCCTTCCTCATCTCGCAACCCTCAGACTCCAACGGGAGGGCTCCGCTTTCTGCTTCCTCACTCCTATGTTCTCATTGTCCTTGCCATCCTTTCTGCTTCCATCCTTCCATGTGACGTCACTCGTTTCACTACTTTGTGCGTCCAACGTTCTCGCTGCCCTACACAATCAGCTGCAAAATGTCCTGCCTGGCCACAGTCTGCATGTTTAACTTGACCTTGTAATGCACATATACTCTGCGTACAAAACATTCCATCAGTACATACGAAGGTATCGGCTCCTTAAGCTCATTTAGGGAATAAGTACCTCTAAAAGCCAGCATAGGGCTCCCTGCGCAACGTCTACCAGGTTTACTGGTGTGTATAACACCATAATCTTGAAAGCATCCGAATATCCTCCGGACACGCCAAACGGGGACATTAAAACCTAACCCCCCGAGGAAAGGGCACATCTTCAGGAAACCCCCATTTTCCCAAGTAAACCCTTTTTTCTTTGTTTCAAAACCCCTTTTTGTTTGGGATGCTCAGTAATTTCTCTTCAGTCCACCAGGGGAAGGCTGTACCTTACCATAGTCTCTCATTTCACAACTTACCTGAAAATATAGTAAAATTCTAGGATTAATTTAATGTATATTAAGACACAAAGATACTATAGTGTATAAAGGAACAATAGTCAGGTAATACATGGAGAGACTGAACTGTCTTTAGAATAATGATCACAAGATGACCACCTTGTTCGTAACAATGGCAGCTACTGAGGCTACACACCTGACACAACGACAACTACTGACTTATTTTTACTGATAAAAAAGCCTGGCATAACCCCTGACAAGTGCACATGTAATTTGTGACTTATGACCACTAATGTACAACTGCGGTAAGCACAGAGGCAGCAAACAAACGTCTGGGTAATACAAGACTAGGCTCCTTTCATCAACTACCATACCTGTGACCGACTTCCATTGTTCTCTGACTCTGGAAGCCCGCCTTGAATCCAGACTTCACTAACGACTTCCTAATCAACCAGGCTGTTGCTGCCGGCGACCCGCAGCCCAACTTGCATCACCAACAATACGTAGCAGTCACACAGCGTCCACAGACAACCACTGGCCGCCTCTCTCACACAAACTTCCTTGAGTGTGTGTGACCTGGTCAGGTATCTGGTCCCAGACGCTGCTGGGAAATACCAATGATCTTTTTCTTTTCTTTATAGTCGTCAACACTACCTACCTGGAGGGCATTCCGGGGATCAACGCCCTCGCGGCCCGATCCATGACCAGGCCTCCTGGTGGATCAGGGCCTGATCAACCAGGGTGTTACTGCTGGCCGCACGTAGTACAACGTACGAACTACAGCCCGGCTGATCTGGCACTAACTTTAGGTATCTGTCCAGCTCCCTCTTGAAGACAAACCAGGGGTCTACTGGTAATTTCCCTTATGTCTGGTGGGAGTCTGTTGAACAGTCTTGGGCCCCGAACACTTATTGTGTTTTCTCTTAGTGTACCAGTGGCGCCCCTACTTTTCACTGGCGGTATGTTACATCGCCTGCCAAGTCTTTTGCTTTCGTAGGGAGTGATTTCTGTGTGCAGGTTAGGGACCAGTCCCTCCAGGATCTTCCAGGTGTAGATGATGATATATTTCTCTCGCCTGCGTTCCAGTAAGTACAAGTCAAGTGCTCCAAGGCGTTCCCAGTAGTTAAGGTGTTTGATGGAACTTATACGTGCAGTAAAGGTTCTCTGTACATTCTCTAGATAAGCAATTTCACCTGCCTTGAATGGGGATGTTAATGTACAGCAGTATTCCAGCCGAGATAGGACAAGTGATTTAAAAAGGATCATCACTGGCTTGGCATCTCTTGTCTTGAATGTTCTCATTATCCATCCTATCAGTTTCCTCGCAGATGTGATAGTGGCACTGTTGTGATCCTTGAAGGTGAGATCTTCGGACATTACCACACCCAGGTCCTTCACATTACTTTTCCGCTCTATTGTGTGATTAGAGTTTGTAATATACTCAGTCTAGCTATTATTTCCTCCAGTTTTCCATAACGGAGTAGTTGGAATTTGTCTTCATTGAAAATCATATTGTTCTCTGTTGCCCATTGGAAAACTTGGTTTATATCTTCTTGGAGGTTAACCGTGTCCTCAATGGATGACACTCTCATGCAGATTCTAGTATCATCTGCAAAGGATGATACAGTGCTGTGGCTTACATCTCTGTCTGATATGAGAATGAGGAACAGGATAGGGACGAGTACTGTGCCTTATAAAACAGAGCTCTTCACTATGGCAGCTTCCAATTTAACTCTGTTTACCACTACTCTGTGTTCCATTGGTTATAAAGGTGAAGATCCATCTGCCTACTTTGCCAGTTATCCCTTTAGCACGCATTTTGTGTGCTATTACACCATGATCGCACTTGTCAAAGGCTTTTGCAAAATCTGTGTATACTACATCTGCATTCTGTTTGTTTTCCAGTGCATCTAAGACCATATCATAGTGCTCCAATAGTTGCGAGAGGCAGGAGCGACCTGCTCTGAAACCTTGTTGCCCTGGATTTTGCATTTTTTTGGAGTCCAGCGGTTTGCAATCATGATTCTTAGAACTCTTTCAAAGATTTTTATGATGTGGGATGTTAAAGCTATTGGTCAATAGTTCTTAGCTATTGCTTTGCTGCCACCTTTATGCAGTACTTTATTGTACATCCCGTAACTCACCATGCGAATGACAGCCCTAAAGACCTACACAGGTTACAAGGGGTCTTTATTACACTCTCATGTAGATAATTATAACTGAGTAATATTACAAAAATCAGTCAGTCCGTAAATGGCAATCATATCATAGAGGTTATTTTTTTCTAACTGATGCAAAGTATACATATAATCTAAGGAATAACAAAGTGGTCTGGCAATTCTTGAAGTGTTTGTTGGGACCTAACTGTCAAATTTCTATTTTTTTCAGCGCAACACTTTGTGAACTGTGAACACTGTAAATACTTACCACTAAACACTTTGATAAATATGAGAGAGAGAGAAAGATTCACTCCGCCCTTCCTCAGACTGCGCCTCACTCTAATCCTTCAAAAAAACATCAGAACTTAAAGAGTGATCAGAGAGAGGAAGCACTGTTGTACCGCTGGAAGAATGATACAACGATCAGAAGCAACAAAGAGTTGACAGTCCCAGGAGATACTAAAAAATATATAGTAACTAATACACAAATAATTACAAACAAAATCATAAACAAAGTTTACCTCTTTCATTTCCTACATTTAGACCAGTGTAAAGTAAATGTATTTCATACATTTAGACCAGTGTAAAGTAAATGTATTTCATGGTATTACACAATCCCAGTCTCCTGTACCTCGACGCTCATGGAAGACATAAGTTTATAATGCAGTTAAATATTAGCAGTGAAGATTTTGTGTGAAATTCCTTTACCCTTGATATACCTTCGATGATTTCCGAGAGTTTTTCTATTCCCAGAGCCCAGCCATGGGCCAGACTCGTCTGGTGTTTGCCTGGTCAACCAGGCTGTTGCTGCTTGTGGCCTGATGACCCACAAGTTATTGTATGAAAACTAATATTCCAATTGTTTTAACGAAAATTGACAAATTAGGATATATACTGACTAACACAAACTTTCTACCAAGAATGACCAACTTAAAAAATTTAAAACCAAACTGAAGAGGCATTCTGTAGTTATCTCACATACATGTAGATCAATATCCGATAACACACTAAGTTTGAAGCCGCTCAGAAGTTGCACTATCAAGTTATCTGGCTGAAGGTTTGAAGCCAACCGGATGAGGAATTCATAATTATTAAAACCAGCATTTAAATTTTCCAAATTTCTTCAATAAGACTGGTAATCTGGGACCCACACATGCCAAAATCAATCCAATCTTTCCTCTAAGTAAGATTGACCGACGATTAAGGTCTAGCAAGTTTAATTTAGGCTTTGGATACATAACATACAAACTTGTTACACTGGCTTTGAGGGCAAGTACATATCACAGGTATATAAAAATTACATTAAGTAGATTTAACCTTGGGTAACTTAATAAAGTTAAACAATAACTTCTGATCAGGATAAACATTCTCCAGTTATTTCACAAAACACAGTTTGTTTGATAAAATAAAGATGAAGTGCTGAGAAAAATACATCAGCACTAAAAACTTAGAGATGACCAGGAGCTGTAGTCTTCAACTACTGCACAAAATGTTTAACATATTGAAGTTTATTAACTAGATTAGGAAATTAAGAAATTGCCACCTAAAAACACCAAACCCAAAAAAACAAGAAAACTACTTCCAGGTAATGACTGGCGTCTCCAACAACTGGACATCTTAAACCTGACAAGAAGGAAATTTGTCATTTATGATGTTAATTCTTTACCAGAATTAAGGTCAAAAAATACTATAAACTTCTTCAAAATAATCTTGTTGAACCTGAATCTATATCACACAGTACAAACAAAATTATCCAGTTAATGTAACTACGTTATGGTAAATATATTTCTTGTTAACGATACTTTCTACAGGCAGACCTATGCTATACAGAGTATGCTATAGAGTATGCTATACAGAGTATGCTATACAAACACTGGGTCAATCCTGGCCATTGTTTGTATATCATACTCTGAGACTGAATTATTACTTCCTGATCAAATATTGTCAAGATATGTAGAGGATGACTTTTTCCAGCGTCTAAAATAACAGCATTTTCGGACGTTCTTAGGCAAATTAAGTAGTTTTTAACTTTTCAAAAAAATGAATACAACTGAAAATAGAAGGTAATCGCCGTTACCTTGATGTTCTAATCATAATTTCTCATGTCATGACCATCAAATAAAAATATCAGCAGTATCGTCTGAGCTTCCCCAAAGCTTAGTGTGTGTACTCACCTAGTTGTGGTTGCAGGAGTCGAGTCATAGCTCCTGGCCCCGTGTGTGTGTGTGTGTGTGCATGTGTGTGTGATCCTAGTTTTATAGATGAAATAAAAAAAAACTGCAAATAATTTTAAAAGCTCATTTTGCTACCAGAAAATCTTTTTTTTTTCTATTAAACGACTACTTGTTATGGACTATTTGTTATGGAAAGCTATAATTAATAAGATATGTCAAAGAGAGGCACTGACGTAGCTTACTGATGTAAAGCCTGTGTAACACATGTGTAACATGTGTAACACCTGTGTAACACATGTGTATACACTTGAATCTAAAACCAATAACAATAATAATCACTGGACGATTCCTGAAATTGTGAAAGCAATCGAGAGAGGATCCTTGAAGCACTCTCATGCAAGTCAATTGCCGGAAAAGTCTACATAAAATTAAGTAGAGAGGACCTGCACATGTCAATTGCTCTACGAACTTTCAAGGAGCAATAGTTGACCAGGGTTTGAAATTTGAAGTAGGTTGGCTAAGGTTTTCTGAAGTTATAAACCAAAACTGTAGCTAGCACACGGACGGCTCTGGATCACGCCGTGCAGTATTTAAGACTTCAGGAAATTCAAACACTAAAACAGAGTTTTCAGTACATTTTTATTTGTTCTTTTTTACAGTTGTATTAATTTTAAAATGATCTACAATCGTCTAAGAAAAAACTTTATTTTGAGTTTTTTAAAATAATTAAATTTGATAAAAATCCAATAATTCAAAGTTTAAAAAAAAAATTATTTACTGAACTGACAACTATGCCCCCACACAAACTAAACTGAATAAGTACTAACCTGACCATAAGATGCATCACCCGTGAAATACTGAAGGTATTCAGAAGAGGCAGATATTTTCATTGTGATGATTAAATGGTAATCAGAATTTCACACAATTTTACACCGAGTGGTCAAATCTGTAACTACACACTTGAATTTCGCTCTGCACTGTCGTCCAATTAGGAAGCAGTTTTTTTTTTTAACAATTGAAGCTACGCTGCGCTGCTGAGGGTTTTGGAAGTTATCTGAGCCATTCCATGATGCTGGGAATGGGTCAGAGGGCACCTGCACATGCCAGTTGTTCCTAGAATCTGGTCCTCGTTACCGTACACGAGGTTTCAAAATTTGAATTCAATCGGATGAGGCATTCTCGAATTATGAGCGAAATAAAATCTAAAGGTAAGATTAAAACAAAATCAGGCATCGACCTGAAGGTACTCCTCAAGGCACCTAAATATGGAAATCGTCGTTGATGCCATAAAAAAAGGCAAAATATTGATGGTACTATAGACGACCAGTGAACTACCAATAACCTTTGAACACTGAAGCACTGATCACCTTGGAACACACGAAGTATTAGTAACTACATCTTATAAAGGGACACCAATATACCATTATTTTTAATCAAATACATTCTCTGAACTGCCATTAAAGGGAAAAAAATTACCCAGAAATTTAATGTTACATATTAACTGAGGGTAATAAAACTAGTGTGAAAATGAAAGTAAAAAAAACTAAGGAGAAAGCGGAAGAAAACTAATAAAAATACAGAGAAACTGGAATAATAACCAGTAACAAAAGTATATAGAAAGTGGAATAATAAAACCAGGACGACAATGGAAGGCAAATAAAACCAGGGAGACAGTTAAAGAAGAGAAAGTAATAAAAGTGAAGAAAATAAAGAGGAAAACAATGGGAGCCGTGTCGGGACGGAGGAAGTGAGGGAGCAAAGTCTTTCGAGCAAAGGCAAATATGACTTTAATTTATCTGTGGATTACTGAGGCGAGTCATGTGGGACTCCTGCACCTGGGCCCAGGACTCTGGTGGCTGCCACACAAAGAAGGGCAAGCTGAGGGAAGGATGGAGAAAGAGGGAAGGGTAGAACAGGAAGGACAGGAGGAAATGGAGAAAACGCAGGAAGCAGAGAAGGAAGAAATGTAGATGAGAGTTAGAAGGAAGAAACGGAGAAAGCACAAGGAGAAAATAAAGAAATGAATATGAGAGGGAGTCGTACTGAAAAGGTCAGGGAAAGAGCAGGAAATATAGAGGAAAAGGTGAAGACGAGAAAGGATTAGTGTAGAAGGAAGCAGAGAACAAGTTAAGTAAGTTCATTCAGGGTACAGGTACACACACAGTTACATAAATTACCATGCATAGCAACGTGTGTAGATTACTTAGGATTACCCCCAAAAAAATCAGAAAAAGTGACTTACTTCCATTGGGGTCCTTGTAATATCTTACTATTTAAACCTTAAAAATTAAAACAGCTAAGTAACTCAACTGTGTGAAAAGCAGTTACAATAAAAGGAGATAAAAGGATTAAAAGCATAAAAGTTAATGAAGAACTGGTTTAGTAAAGGAGGCGTCATATTAGTTATATGTGTCAACTGTTGAGAGGATGATCAGTGGTGCAACACAGTCTCAGAGGTGTTAAGAAGTACACAAGAAAGTAAAGACAAGTGCACACTGAATGCAAATAGATGTTTGTAATATTTATATGTCGTTTTAAATGCTAATGGAAGAAAATACGCTAATAAGCCTGCCAGAGTGCAAAGCGTCTAACAGGTTTCTATTTCATACTCCTATGATAGTGCCTCTTTACACGGAGGAACACTGTACTTGTTAGGCCTGACTGGAAGATATCACTTCGGCACAGCCTTCAATACAAGACGCATGTTGGTAACCATACTGTGTTTTCCAGGCCCCGTGACAACTTCGAGGCCACCCAGAAGACAGCCATTATACCGCAAGTCTGGCAGCCATCAGCAGTTCGCTCTGGTTGTTCCCTTCTCAAGGACATCATTTAATCACCAGTCATACACTAATCGACTGACTGGTGTTTGGAAGGGGTTCAATCAACACGCCGTTATTTGCAGAAATCAAGCAAATTGACAAATGGAAGCTTCGGCTTGAAGCTGACTCCAGCTTCCTCCTGGCTCTATCATGCTGAATATAATCACCAGTATAACAGATAAAGATAAAGCTAGTAGCAAGAACTGAAATAAGCTGATTAGGATAAGAACTCCTAACTTATAAAAATATAAGAACTTCGAACAATTCTGTAATATCTTTAAAGAGAGAGAGAGAGAGAGAGAGAGAGGAGAGACAGACAGACAGACAGACACAGACAGACAGACAGACAGAGAGAGAGAGAGAGAGACAGACAGAGAGAGAGAGAGAGACAGACAGAGAGAGAGAGAACAGAAGGGAGAGGGGGAAGAAGAGAAATATATAATGTTCACAAAACTTATTTTATCATTGCTCCTCCTCCATTATTTCTCATACCCTTCCATCTTTCCTTTCTCCCTCTCTCCTCTCTTCTGGCTTCCTGCCCCTCCCTGAGAGTGGAATGGTTGGACAGGTGAGGAAGAGGAGTGGGCCAGCAGCCACTAATGTAGCCTTGTACGGACTCGGACTACACACACTATCACTCTCCCTACCCCCTTACACCTCTCTCTCTCTCTCTCTCTCCTACGTGAAGGCACTCTCAACAAACTAGAGAACGATATACTTAGAGAAGGACAGAGAGTCATAAAGCATCACCTCCAGGTCATTAATTAGCGGCATCTTGCACAAAAACTAACCTTATAATTAGCAGCAACAAACATGAGGGTTGCCTTCATTACGCTGGTGTAATTAGTGTGTAATAGTGGTGGTGGTCGCTGCCGCCTCATACACTTCTCTCATACCTTTGATATACATCTGATGAGCTTCCAGAGTTTTTCTACTCCTGTAGCCCGGCCCTGGGACAGGCTTGTCTGGTGGTTGCCTGGTCAACCGTCTGTTGCTGCCGGCGGTCCCTTGGCCCACGTATCCATAACAGCCAGGTTGATCCGGCACTTGGTGGAAGCACTTGTGAACTTTCCACTTTAAGACTTCTATACTCGTCCCAGAAGTGTTTCTGATATCTTCTGGTAAGATGATGAATACTCTGGGATCAGGATGTTGATACAATGTTCTCTTATTGTGCCCGCGGCGCCCCTACTTTATTCAACATATTACACAAAATCAACATTGAAGAACCACATTAGACACCAACTGAGTATTATTTTACAATAATAACATAATAATAATAATAATAATAATAATAATAATAATAATAATAATAATAACAACAAATGTCATCCATCCTCAACATTCAATCATATACTACATTCATCCATCCAGAACGTTGTGAAAATCCTGCAACAAGAACACACTTGTAAACGCCAAAACAAGAGCCCAAACAAAGACAGCCTATATAGAGTAGGCTCATAAAATCTTGGGACGCCACAGAAGTATGGAGGAACTGGCTGGTTGGGGAGACAGGTCCATTAGCAGGGCCCCTAGAGGCAATTTGACGGTGATTAGTGAACTATTGTTGGTGGCACCGTTGGTGCGGCCACGGCACTGTCTGTCTTGGGAAATGACACTGTCACTCACTCACCGTACACACAGGGGGGAGGAAAATTAAAGAATTTGAGATAACTTTTATTTTTCTCTCTCATTCATTCCTGAAATGGAAGCAGGCAGTCATCATTCCTGTTCATAAATACAAAATGCACCAAGCTCTAGCTCTTGTACATGCGTGCTATGAGGAGGAGTTGAAGGAACTAAATCTGGCCACCTAGGAGTAGAGAGGTATTCTCCTCTACTCTCAGGGGATGTAGCATTATGGTAAGTCTTAAGAGGGCAGAGAGGGAACGGCCAGAGTCTGACAATAAGACCAAAGAGTTCGTAACGAGGTCAACAATTACCACATTACAAGTGTCCACACTCCCCTCACCCCAGTCACGATCCCCTCACCCCAAGTCACACTTCCCTCACCCACAGTCACATTCCCATCACCCCAGTCACACTCCCCTCACCCCCAGTCACACTCCCCTCATCCCAAGTCACACTCCCCTCACCCACAGTTACATTCCCATCACCCCAATCACACTCCCCCCACCCCAGTCACACGCCACTCACCCACAGTCCCCTTCACACCCACACATTCTCCTCACTCACAGTCACTCCTCACCAACAAGCACCTTCCCCTCTCCCACAGTCGATCCATTCTCCCATAGGCACTCCCCTCACCCACAGCCATCTTCCCCCTTACCCACAGTCGCTCCCCTCTCCCATGGTCCCTTCCCATCACAGTCACCCTGGCCCCCAGTCACCTTTTCCTCACCCACAGTCCCTCCCCTCTCCCACAGTCCCCTTCCCCTCTCCCACAGTCCCCTTCTCCTCACCCATAGTCACACTAATCATGTCCTTCCTATTACTTTTACTACTTCCTATTTCTTTCCTCTTCCTCCCTCGGGACCTCAGAACCCTCCTCCTCCTCTTCCCTTCTCTTATCTCTTCCGTTCCTCTCCTTCAACCTTCCCTTTACCTCCCATTATTCCACTCCATTTCTCTTGCGACATCCCCACATTACCCTACCACTACCATCCCTCCCATAGCCTCTCTTCCATTGTTTCCTCCTTCACGGTTCTCCCTTCCACATCCATCTCCATGCCCCCATAGTTATTCCCTGCCTCCCTCCCATAACCATGCAGATCAGAGGCTGGAGTGTGTTTGTTTATGTTAGGAAACACTGCCATCTAGAGTGTAATGACAGCTGTAAACCAGGCAGACCAGCCTATATCCAGTGTCAAGTAGGTAGTAGGTAGGTACACTACCATACACAACCACGCCCGTGGAGAAGCAATGGGCAGAGCACTAGTGGGTGGAGCAGCAGCAGCAGTGGGTGTGGAATCAGAAGCAGTGGGTGGAGAATCAGCAGCAGTGGGTGGAGAATCAGCAGCAGTGGGTGGAGCAGCAGTGCATGGAGCAGCAGAAGCAGCAGTGCATGGAGAATCAGCAGCAGTGGGCGGAGTGAGTGGAACGTCAGCAGCAATGGGTGAAGCAGCAGCAGCAGTGGGTGAGGCATCAGTAGCAGTGGGTGGAACAGCAGTAGCAGTGAGTGGAGGAGCAGCAGCATTGGGTGGAGGAGCAGCAGTAGTAGGTGGATCAGCAGCAACAGTAGGTGGAGCAGCAGTGGGTGGAGCAGCAGTAGTAGGTGGAGCAGCAGCAACAGTGGGTGAAAGAGCAGAAGTGGGTGGATCAGCAGTGGGTGGAGCAGCAGTGGGTGAGTAGTAGCAGTGGGTGAAGGAGCAATAGTGGGTGGAGTAGCAGCAGTGGGTGGAGGAGCAGCAGTGGGTGGAGGAGCAGCAGCGGTGGGTGGAGCAGCAGAAGCAGTAGTGGGTGGATGAGCTGCAGTGGGTGAATGAGTAACAGCAGTGGGTGGATGAGCTGCAGTGGGTGGATGAGTAACAGCAGTGGGTGGATGAGCTGCAGTGGGTGGATGAGCAGCAATGAGTGGATGAATGGGTGAAGGAGCAACTGTCAGTGATACGTCATGTCAATGGTATGTTAAGTAGGATACTGTTACTAAGTGTCATGTCATAGGAATGTGACGGTTGAGTTTGAGTCACTGTAGGTCAGCAACACTGACCTGCACGAGTTCATACCCTGGCAGTGCCCGTGGGCATGGGCAGTTACAATGTAGACATCAGAGAAACGAGACGGCTGGCAGCAGACACCCCATCTCTACATAAACCCTGGCAGAACAGTCGTATATTACTCCAATCACTTCTATTATATTACTCAAACCTATCTCAACAATTATGGTGGCAGATGTGGCGAAATTCTCACGAATTCTGGTGAATTTTGCGGTGTGAAGTGGACATTCTCGCCCTCCAGGTAGGTAGGTACCTACATGACTTAGACTCTGCTGGTACCGGTCACCCTGACCATCAATGTTGATGGTCAACGGCCATGTCTTTCACTAAGCTAACAGTGTCCAAAGTACTTTACTAGTGTTTCTGCGAAATCTTCCGAGCTGTTAAAGCAGAACTGTCACATTTTATGTACAGCAAGCAAGCCAGCAAGCACCAAACCAGTAATCCAGTTGGAGGCAATTGGAGTAATATGTGACTGCTCTGCCCATGCCCACGGTCAGTGCCAGAGTTTGGACTCATGCAGGTAAGCGTTGCTGACCTATAGTGACTCAAACTCAACCTTCACATTCCTATGACATGACACTAGGTAACAGTATCCTACTTAACATACCACTGACAGCTTGGAACGTGCGACCAGCAAGAGGACATCTTGCAGGCAGATGGGCTAACAATGCATACAACATAAAAGGAAGGGCAGAGGGAAGAATATTAGGCAATGATTCTATACAATGCAAAAGAATGTTGTACAATAGGAAAAATATATATATCATACTCGTAGATCATACTGAAAGATTAATGAATTTTAGTGGATAACACTGGGAATGTGAGATCGATTGATCGTTATTCAAGTGGTCTGCGGGTTCTGGCATTAATTATATACAGAAGAGTAAATAATACTTAACAGGCAAGAGTAACCTGGTGCACACAAGCCAACGACACACAATCATGTAAAAACGACAAAGAGTCACACAGAGCAACTCTTAAAGTCTAAGCATCTACTCAACTAAATTACACGAACACAAACAAATTCTGAAGCAACTAAATGTAGTAATAGGCACTAATTTATTTATACATTATGGCAGAATAATGTGAGGTGATACAGTCACACAGCAACTGCAAAATGACACACAGTCTAATAAAGTTTACAAAGTAAGACAAAGCCCAAATATGGTAATGACTAAAATAACTGTTTATCTTACTAAGGCAAGATTTACATGTACAGAGCGTTCATCTGACCTAGGGGTCCAATTCAGTGGCAATGGCTAACACTTGCCGTGACTAGGGAGGATCAAAGGTAGTGGCGTTGGCTGACACCTGCGATGTTATCACCTGTCATGACTGCAAGGAGTAGTGACAGTCAGTACGTGTACCAGTCAGATGGTTAGAGTTAGCAGGTATAGGATCAGAAGGATGATCAAGCACTAGCTCTCCAATCTGTCAGAACGAGTGTGCTATTCGAATACGGGAAGACTGCTAGATTGTGCTGGAGGTGTGTGTGTCAGGGTGAGGCAAGGGAGCCCCAGGGTAAGCTACCTTGCATGTAGGTGCAGCCTTGGAGCTTCAGATACGATCCTTGAGGTGGTTAACGCCATACTAGAGTCTGTCCTCTGAATGGGCGTCTAAAGTTGTAGCAGTAAGACTTCTCACACGCTCTCTCTCTCTTTTTCTACCCACTTAAATTATGGTGTTTAGTAAACCTTTTGTAGACGAACAGATACAACAGCCCTCTGAAAGTACTTGTGTTCTTGATGAACATGGTATCAGCTATCATTATTAGCCATCAACATGGTATCAGCCATCATTCTTAGCCATCAACATGGTATCAGCTATCATTCTTAGCCATCAAAATGGTATCAGCTATCATTATTAGCCATCAACATGGTATCAGCTGTTACCAACATCAACAAACTGGCATCTTTGTGGATCCACCACACAGCATGTGGTACGATCAGTTGATAGGAGTGGTGTTAATGGAGGGGAGGGATGGGAGGGGGAGGGGGGTTGTGGGGCTTCATCAAGTGGCAGAAAGGGTAAAAATATAATATATTATCACCTCTCTAAACTGACACTGCTCAACAATGACACCATTCTATACTGAGAAACCCACACGCAAGTTCAATAAAGATTTCTTAATAATTACCATCATTAGGAGCAGGAGTTTCTTACATACAAGACTGGAGTGTTTTCTTACACACAAGCCTGGAGTGTTTTCTTACACACAAGCCTGGAGTGTTTTCTTACACACAAGCCTGGAGTGTTTTCTTACACACAAGCCTGGAGTGTTTTCTTACACACAAGCCTGGAGTGTTTTCTTACACACAAGACTGGAGTGTTTTCTTACACACAAGCCTGGAGTGTTTTCTTACACACAAGCCTGGAGTGTTTTCTTACACACAAGCCTGGAGTGTTCTCTTACACACAAGCCTGGAGTGTTCTCTTACACACAAGCCTGGAGTGTTCTCTTACACACAAGCCTGGAGTGTTCTCTTACACACAAGCCTGGAGTGTTCTCTTACACACAAGCCTGGAGTGTTCTCTTACACACAAGCCTGGAGTGTTTTCTTACACACAAGCCTGGAGTGTTCTCTTACACACAAGCCTGGAGTGTTCTCTTACACACAAGCCTGGAGTGTTTCTTACACACAAGCCTGGAGTGTTTTCTTACACACAAGCCTGGAGTGTTTTCTTACACACAAGCCTGGAGTGTTTTCTACACACAAGCCTGGAGTGTTTTCTTACACACAAGCCTGGAGTGTTTTCTTACACACAAGCCTGGAGTGTTTTCTTACACACAAGCCTGGAGTGTTTTCTTACACACAAGCCTGGAGTGTTTTCTTACACACAAGCCTGGAGTGTTTTCTTACACACAAGCCTGGAGTGTTTTCTTACACACAAGCCTGGAGTGTTTTCTTACACACAAGCTGGAGTGTTTTCTACACACAAGCCTGGAGTGTTTCTTACACACACAAGCCTGGAGTGTTTTCTTACACACAAGCCTGGAGTGTTTTCTTACACACAAGCCTGGAGTGTTTTCTTACACACAAGCCTGGAGTGTTTTCTACACACAAGCCTGGAGTGTTTTCTTACACACAAGCCTGGAGTGTTTTCTTACACACAAGCCTGGAGTGTTTTCTTACACACAAGCCTGGAGTGTTTTCTTACACACAAGCCTGGAGTGTTTTCTTACACACAAGACCCGGAGTGTTTTCTTACACACAAGCCTGGAGTGTTTTCTTACACACAAGCCTGGAGTGTTTTCTTACACACAAGCCTGGAGTGTTCTCTTACACAAGCCTGGAGTGTTTCTTACACAAAGCCTGGAGTGTTCTCTTACACACAAGCCTGGAGTGTTCTCTTACACACAAGCCTGGGTGTTTCTTACACACAAGCCTGGAGTGTTTTCTTACACACAAGCCTGGAGTGTTTTCTTACACACAAGCCTGGAGTGTTTTTTCTTACACACAAGCCTGGAGTGTTTTCTTACACACAAGCCTGGAGTGTTTTCTTACACACAAGCCTGGAGTGTTTTCTTACACAAGCCTGGAGTGTTTTCTTACACACAAGCCTGGAGTGTTTTCTTACACACAAGCCTGGAGTGTTTTCTTACACACAAGCCTGGAGTGTTTTCTTACACACAAGCCTGGAGTGTTTTCTTACACACAAGCCTGGAGTGTTTTCTTACACACAAGCCTGGAGTGTTTTCTTACACACAAGCCTGGAGTGTTTTCTTACACACAAGCCTGGAGTGTTTTCTTACACACAAGCCTGGAGTGTTTTCTACACACAAGCCTGGAGTGTTTTCTACACACAAGCCTGGAGTGTTTTCTACACACAAGCCTGGAGTGTTTTCGTACACACAAGCCTGGAGTGTTTTCTACACACAAGCCTGGAGTGTTTTCTACACACAAGCCTGGAGTGTTTTTCCAAACCTGGATTTCTACACAAGCCTGGAGTGTTTTCTTACACACAAGCCTGGAGTGTTTTCTTACACACAAGCCTGGAGTGTTTTCTTACACACAAGCCTGGAGTGTTTTCTTACACACAAGCCTGGAGTGTTTTCTTACACACAAGCCTGGAGTGTTTTCTTACACACAAGCCTGGAGTGTTTTCTTACACACAAGCCTGGAGTGTTTTCTTACACACAAGCCTGGAGTGTTTTCTTACACACAAGCCTGGAGTGTTTTCTTACACACAAGCCTGGAGTGTTTTCTTACACACAAGCCTGGAGTGTTTTCTTACACACAAGCCTGGAGTGTTTTCTTACACACAAGCCTGGAGTGTTTTCTTACACACAAGCCTGGAGTGTTTTCTTACACACAAGCCTGGAGTGTTTTCTTACACACAAGCCTGGAGTGTTTTCTTACACACAGCCTGGAGTGTTTTCTTACACACAAGCCTGGAGTGTTTTCTTACAACCTGGCCATGAGTGCTACAAGCCTGGAGTGTTTTCTTACACAAGCCTGGAGTGTTTTCTTACACACAAGCCTGGAGTGTTTTCTTACACAAGCCTGGAGTGTTTTCTTACAAAAAGCCTGGAGTGTTTTCTTACACACAAGCCTGGAGTGTTTTCTTACACACAAGCCTGGAGTGTTTACCCTGTTTCTTACACACAAGCCTGGAGTGTTTCTTACACACAAGCCTGGAGTGTTTTCTTACACAAGCCTGGAGTGTTTTCTTACACACAAGCCTGGAGTGTTTTCTTACACACAAGCCTGGAGTGTTTTCTTACACACAAGCCTGGAGTGTTTTCTTAACACAAGCCTGGAGTGTTTTCTTACACACAAGCCTGGAGTGTTTTCTTACACACAAGCCTGGAGTGTTTTCTTACACACAAGCCTGGAGTGTTTTCTTACACACAAGCCTGGAGTGTTTTCTTACACACAAGCCTGGAGTGTTTTCTTACACACAAGCCTGGAGTGTTTTTTACACAAAGCCTGGAGTGTTTTCTTACACAGCTGAGGTTTCTACAAGCCTGGAGTGTTTTCTTACACACAAGCCTGGAGTGTTTTCTTACACACAAGCCTGGAGTGTTTTCTTACACACAAGCCTGGAGTGTTTTCTTACACACAAGCCTGGAGTGTTTTCTTACACACAAGCCTGGAGTGTTTTCTTACACAGGATATAACATTCTAACAAGTATTGGAGTACTGGAGTTTTCAAATTCAATTTCTCCTGGATGCGACCCATGACAGTGAGCTAACACACAGGTGACTGTTTTTACTGCTAGGTGGACAAGGGCAGCAGGGAAGTAAACAAGCTTACCCATAAGTTTCTCCATACCAGGGAATCGAAACTGGAACCTTGCGATTGTGAGTCGAATAGTCTCACCAGATAGTTACGATGCTTCCAGCCTTTATGATTTTTTATTTAAACAAAACTGGAAACATTACAAGTACGCTGCTACCTTCTTTTATATGATTATTGTAGAGTGGGAGCAAAAGCTAGTTATGTGTCCCTGTCATATTCCATCACATAGGGTGGGTCTCATGTTGAAATCCGTCAGACTGAGCTGGAAGACTTCAGTGGGACAATGACGACATCATTAATGATGTATAAAACAGGTGAATACTCTACGGTATCGACTCGCAAAATTTAAATTAATTTTGGATAAGCTCTATATAGGACGCAAGGTGACACCGTATGAGATTATTTTCTTAAATTGTGTCTATATCTTTAATAAAATATTTTTTTTGTTAATCTTATGATTGAGTTTTTAAAGTCCGTAATGAGCCACCAGGGGTCTATACTGCAAAAATAAGGAAAAAAAGGGCACCAGAGGGCACTCGAAATCTGCCACCAGGGAGCCAAGCTGTTGTTGCAAGAGAAAGCTAAGACTAACAAAAAAAAAAAAAAAAAGACTCGCGAAAACTAGGTGGCAGACCCAGTGGCAGAGCAGTGGCAGAGCAGTGGCAGACCCAGTGGCAGAGCAGTGGCAGAGCAAAACATACACACGACGAAACCCCGAAAAGATCTTTATCAATGGTGCTTAATAGAGAGAGAGAGAGAAACCAACACAAAAAAGAGAGGGGGAGAAAATTTAAAGATTTGCAGAATTCATGATCCAGTAAAAGTGAGGTAAATAAAGGGAGGGAGAAAAAGAAAACAGTGAAGGGAAGAGAGATAAAACGGGCGAAAAAGAGGGTCACTGCATGACAAGTGAACTCGTTAGTGTCAGGACATGGGGGCAATGGAGGTAGGGAGAGGAACATGGGAGGAAGGGATGGGGCCATGGAAGAAACGAATGGGGCCATGAAGATAGAGACGGGGGGTGGGGAAGGAAATGTGAAGAGATGGGGGCCATGGAAGTGATTTGAATAGTAACATCACTGCTACCCTATCATTTTCCTGGCCTCTGCTGTTATTAATATTACTGTTTGTAAATCTCTGTTACGTGTTGGTATCGTTGTAGTGGTCTACGTGCGTTCTGAATCTTTCTTAGCAAGAGGAATTTGTCACCAGTGAACATCATGTCATTGTTTTTTGGCCCACTTTAAGATTTTGGTAACTTATGTTTGCAGAGCAGCGCTGAACTTCTTTACCTTGTTAGACTTTTCTTACTACCACTCCAGTCTTCCTCTTACAACTCTTGACCTCATTGTATACACAATCACTCAGGGATCTCACCTGACAAATGATTTGTAAATTTTATGAAAATGATGCACTGTTTGTGGATGGCATGATCTTCCGATACAGTCTCCGCATTCCCAATTATTCCGACCCAAAATGTAAGTGTTAGTGTACATCAATATTGCAGTAGTCAACACTTAAGAGAAGCAGCAAAGTCTGGCTTCACGAGTATTCGATCATTACCTTGCAGTCGTCACAACGCTAGTGTTCCTTAAATGACGGATACATACCTTTCATATACCTTTGATGAGCTTACGACCATCCGGCCCTGAGCCAGGCTTGTCTGGTGTTTGCCTGGTCAACCAGGCTGTTCCTGCTGGAAGCACGCTAGCCCAAATATCCAACACAGCCTGGGTGATCTAACACAGGTAAATTTCTTGATTTTTTTCTAAATTAATATATTGGACTGTGTGGCTCACTGCAAGACTTTTTTTACCTAGTCTTGAAGGTTTGATGTGTCCTCCATGACTGTCTTCTAGACACGTGTCCTCCATGACTGTCTTCTAGACACGTGGCCTCCATGACTGTCTTCTAGACACGTGGCCTCCATGACTGTCTTCTAGACACGTGGCCTCCATGACTGTCTTCTAGACACGTGTCCTCCATGACTGTCTTCTAGACACGTGGCCTCCATGACTGTCTTCTAGACACGTGGCCTCCATGACTGTCTTCTAGACACGTGGCCTCCATGACTGTCTTCTAGACACGTGGCCTCCATGACTGTCTTCTAGACACGTGCCTCCATGACTGTCTTCTAGACACGTGGCCTCCATGACTGTCTTCTAGACACGTGGCCTCCATGACTGTCTTCTAGACACGTGGCCTCCATGACTGTCTTCCAGACACGTGGCCTCCATGACTGTCTTCTAGACACGTGGCCTCCATGACTGTCTTCTAGACACGTGGCCTCCATGACTGTCATACCATGGTGGTTGCTATCATACCATGGTGGGTACTATCATACCATAGTGGGTACTATCATACCATGGTAAGTACTATTACACCATGATCTGTACGATCATATCATGGTGGGTACTATTACACCATGCTGGGTACTATCATGCCATGGTGTGTAATATTATGCCAAGGTGGGTACTGTCATACTATGGAGGGTACTATCATACCAATGTGGGTACTATTACACCATGGTATACTTTTATACCTTTGATGAGTTTCGAGTCTCTCTACTCTCGGAGCCCGGCCACGGGTCAGGCTCGTATTGTGCTTGCCTGGTCAACCAGGCTGTTGCTGCTGGAGGCCCGCTGTCCCACATATCCATCACAGCCTGGTTGATCTGGCACCTGGTGAAGATACTTGTCCAGTTTCCTCTTGAAGGCTTCTACACTTGTTCCAGCCATGTTTCTGATATCTTCTGGTAAGATGTTGAAAAGTCTGGGGCCACGAATGTTGATACTGTGTTCCCTTATTGTGCCCACCGCACCCCTGCTCCTCTCTGGGTTTATTTTACACTTCCTACCATATCTCTCACTCCAGTATATTGTTATGGCATTGTGCATATTTGGGACCAGGCCCTCGAGTACTTTCCAGGTATATATTATCATGCATCTCTCTCTCCTCCGCTCCATTGAGTACATGTTCAAGACTTGAAGGCGTTCCTAGTAATTTAAGTGTTTTACTGGTTCCAAGTATGCCGTAAACGATCTTTGCATTTGCTCCAGCTCTGATATTTCTCCTGCTTTCAATGGGGCCGTCAGTACTGAGCAATATTCCAAATGAGGGAGCACTAGCGATTTGAAGAGTATCAACATTGGCATTATTTCCCTTGTTTTGAAGGTTCTCAATATCCACCCCGTCATCTTCCTGGCTGTCGTGATCTTTGTCTTGTTATGTTCCTTAAAAGAAAGGTCAGATGACATAATTATTCCTAGGTCCTTTACGTGTTCCTTTCGTTCTATTTGGTGACCCTCTTAAGTTTTGTATACAGTGTTCCTTTTGAGTTCTTCATTCTTTCCATACCTAAGCAGCTGGAACGTATCACCACTGGACGTCATGTTTTTCACTGCCCACTGGAAAACTCTGTTTACGTCTTCCTGTAATTTTTCCGTGTCTTCTACCGTAGTGACTTTCATGCTTATTTTAGTGTCATCTGCAAATGATGATACAAAACTTTGATGGGTGTTTTTATCTCTCTGCTATGAGGATGAGCAACAGCAGAGGCGCCAAGACGGTGCCTTGGGAAACTGAGCTTTTTACCTCGCTAATTATGGATTTAGCTCTGTTTATTACTAGGCTTTTGTGTTCTCTGTGTTAGGAACTCGAAAATCTATCTGCCTACCTTCCCCGTAATGCCTATGGTCCTCATTTTATGCACTATCACTCCATGGTCACATTTCTCAAACGCCTTCGCAAAATCTGAGTAAATTACATCTGCGTTTTGGTCGTCTTCCAATGCCTCCGTAATTCTGCCATAATGGTTCAGCAGCTGTGACAGGCATGATCGTCCCGCTCTAAAGCCATGCTGGTTTGGGTTATGCCGGTTGTGCTGGTTCAGTCTCATCACTTTTTCGAAGATTTTTATGGTGTGAGAAGTTAGGGCTACTGGTCTGTAGTTTTTAGCTAGTGCTCTACTGCCTACCTTATGCAAAGGAGCTATGTCTGCACTCTTTAAGGCCTCCGGTATTTCACCTAGATCTAAGCTCTTTCTCCAGAGAATACTGAGGGCTCGTGCTAGTGGTACTTTGCACTTCTTTATAAATAGAGCATTCCATGAATCTGGTCCAGGTGCTGAGTGAGTGGGCATGTTATCCATTTCTTTTTCGAAATCTATGGGATTTGTACTAATATAAGTTAGTTGGTCTGCGAGGCCTTCGGCTGGAGTGAAAAATATTTCTGCATTTTCTACCTTGCTGTCATCTAGTGGGTTACTGAACACCGACTCATTTCCTGTTCATCTTCAGAATAAGAATCTCCTCTCAATAATGGTCCAATTCTACAAGCAGTTCTTAGCTTGAATTTTGCATAGGAATAGAAATATTCTGGGTTTCTTGCAATATCCTGTGTGGCCCTTTGTTCCCTTTGTACTTTTGTTAGGTACGACATCCTAAGTTTTTGCTCTAATTCAGAGAATCTCTCGTTGCAACATATTTGTGTTTTTAAGCAATTCAGTAAACTCTTTTCTTCTTCTGTAACATTTCCTACGCTCTTTCTCTATATCTGATCTTCTGGGTTTCCTCAATGGTACGTGCTTCATATATACCTTGTATTCTTCTGTATTCAGCTTCTCCAGGCACTGGTGGGGATTTAGGGTGCTCATGTCTGACTCCCAGGATATATCTGATAGCTCTTGGTTATTTTTTCCCAGTCAATTTTATGGTTGTTAAAATTAAACTTACTGAACATCCCGTCTCTAACATTAGTGATGCAGTTCCCTAACCCTGAGTTAATATTCGTTTGTACTTCTATGATGTGGTCAGAGTATATTGTTTTTGTAACTGTTATGTCTCACATTAGTTCCTCGTTGTTTGTGAATATCAAATCCAGGGTATTTTCATTTTTAGTGGGATCAATTATCTGTCGGTTCAATGAGTATGAGTACTTTTCATAAGGCCTCATTAGTTCCCTGGTATGTACCTGTTGAGCCAGGGTGCTGCCAGGAGATATTTCTGGTATAAAGTTCTGTTGAGTCATCTTCCATTTTACATGAGGGAGATTAAAGTCTCCAAGGAGTATAATATTTGGTGTGGGATTTTCTAACCTATCCAGACAGCTATGTATCTTCCTTGTATTAATATTGGTAGAATTACCGACAATATGGTAAGTAAAAGGACACAAATGCAACTAATGAGGCATTTTATTGTGGCAACGTTTCGCTCTCCAGGAGTTTGAAAAAGCTCCTGGAGAGCTAAACGTTGCCACAATAAAATGTCTCATTAGTTGCATTTGTGTCCTTTTACTTAACATATATCTTCCTTAACTGATCTGTGAATTCCTCAACAGTTGCTGACGGTTGTTTATATACTAGGATAATTATCAAATGCCTATTTTCAACTTTAATACCTAGGATTTCTACTATGTCATTCGTAAGTTCAGCACTTCGTGTAACAGAGTATCTTTTATATATAGTCCTATTCCTCCCTGTGACCTATTAATTCTATCACATCTATACATGTAATAGTTTTCTATCTTTACCTCTCCGTCCAAAACAACCCTTGTGTGTGTTTGTGTTAATGGTGGGTACTATCATATCATGGTGGGTACTATCATACCATGGTGGGTACTATCATACCATGGTGGGTACTATCATACCATGGTGGGTACTATCATACCATGGTGGGTACTATCATACCATGGTGGGTACTATCATACCATGGTGGGTACTATCATACCATGGTGGGTACTATCATACCATGGTGGGTACTATCATACCATGGTGGGTACTATCATACCATGGTGGGTACTATCATACCATGGTGGGTACTATCATACCATGGTGGGTACTATCATACCATGGTGGGTACTATCATACCATGGTGGGTACTATCATACCATGGTGGGTGTTATTACACCATGATGGTGATATTTGCAAAAGTATGTGTCCATTACTTTTATGAAGGGAGGGAAGAACTGACGGGTAGAAGGATCGATTCACAAACAGACGAACGGGCAGACTGACAAACGGATGGACAGACTGACAGACGGATGGACAGGCTGACAGACGGACGAACATGGACAACACTTTTCTTTATCTCACTACTGAAAACAGGTTATAAACACGTGCATGCTTTTAAAGGCAATTTTGCAGAGAAGGAAATGGGGAAGAGAAACTGAGAGAAGATGAAGCGGAAGACGAGGAAGAGGGTGAAGGGGATAGGAAAGAAGGCGAGTAAAAGGAGGATATACCTTACCTTTACCTTTGAAGAGTTTCGAGAGTATCTACTCTCTGAGCCCGGCCATGGGCCAGGCTCGTCTGGTGCTTGCCTGGTCAACCAGGCTGTTGCTGCTGGAGGCCCGCTGCCCCACATATCCATCACAGCCTGGTTGATCTGGCACCTGGTGAAGATATTTGTCCAGTTTCCTCTTGAAGGCTTCTACACTGGTTCCAGCCGTGTTTCGGATATCTTCTGGTAATATGTTGAATAGTCTGGGACCCCGGATGTTAATACAGTGCTCCCGTATTGTCCCCACCGCACCCCTGCTCCTCACTGGGTTTATTTTACACTTTCTCCCATATCTCTCACTCCAGTATGTTGTTATGGCAGTGTGCAGATTTGGGACCAGGCCCTCAAGTACTTTCCATGTATATATTATCATGTATCTCTCTCTCCTCCGCTCCAATGAGTACATGTTCAAGACTTGAAGGCGTTCCCAATAATTTAGATGTTTCAATGGCTCAATGTGAGCCGTAAACGATCTCTGGATTTGTTCCAGCTCTGCTATTTCTCCTGCCCTGAACGGGGCCGTCAGCACTGAGCAGTATTCTAAGTGAGGGAGCACTAGCGATTTGAATAGTGTCACCATCGGCATTATTTCCCTTGTTTTGAAAGTTCTCAATACCCACCCCGTCATCTTCCTGGCTGTTGTGATCTTTGTCTTGTTATGGTCTTTAAACGACAGATCAGCAGACATAATTATTCCCAAGTCCTTTACGTGTTCCTTTCGTTCTATGTGGTGACCCTCTTGCGTTTTGTATATAGTGTTCCTTTTGAGTTCTTCATTTTTTCCATACCTAAGCAGCTGAAACTTATCACCATTGAACGTCATGTTGTTCTCCACTGCCCATTGGAAGACCCTGCTTATGTCTTAATGTAATTTTTCAGTGTCCTCTACCGTAGTGACTTTCATGCTTATTTTAGTGTCATCTGCAAATGATGATACAAAAGTGTGACGGGTGTTTTTATATATGTCTGCTATGAGGATGAGAAACAGCAGAGGTGCCAGGAGCAGCAGCTAGAGCAGCAGGAGCAGCAGCAGCAACACCAGCAGCCATGTTTCAGTACTAGTGTCGTTTATATTGAAGATGGAAATGGGAATGGATGTGAGGGGAGCTAGTGGCAGTGTGGCTGGTATGACACCAGTGTGGGTGGTGTGGCACCAGTGTGGCTGGTGTAGCACCAGTGTGGCACCAGTGTGGCTGGTGTGGCACCAGTGTGGCTGGTATGACACCAGTGTGGCTGGTGTAGCACCAGTGTGGCTGGTATGACACCAGTATGGTTGGTATGACACCAGTGTGGCTGGTATGGCACCAGTCTGGCTGGTATGGCACCAGTCTGGCTGGTATGGCACCAGTGTGGCACCAGTGTGGCTGGTGTGACATCCGTATGGTAGCGTGGCTGGTGCAAAGTGATTGACTGAATTTATACATGCAGTGAAAGTTCTCTGTAGATTCTCGAAATCTGTGATGTTCCCTGCCTTGAAGAAGGCTGTTAGTGTACAGCAATATTGCTCCAGAGAGAGAGAGAGAGAGAGAGAGAGAAGCGACTCAGATCATCACTGGCTTGGCATTTGTTTTGAAGGTTCTAGTTATCCATCCTGAGTCGACTTGGCATTTGTTTTGAAGGTTCTAGTTATCCAGCCTATCATTTTCATGATGGTTTCCATTTAACTCTCTTGTGATAGAAAAATGGAAGACATGACATTATCACTTGTTAATTTCTTGTTTTATACTGCCAAGTAAACCAGGAAGGCTAGAGGTGAAGGAGGAAGGATAGAACTGAAGAAAGAAGGATAGAGGTAAAGAAGGAAGGCTAGAGGTAAGGCTGGGTTAAGAGGACCAGGGAGCCGCCTACATCACATATGGATCAATCACTGCCGAGGCTCCACACTCACCCTCAACGGTGCAATTTAATTCACATTGCACTGCAACTCACTGAATCCAACAGTATCGAACCACAGAGAGCCGCCAGGCATGGAATACCCGAGTCAGTGGTCCTCCCGGGCCACTGTGGCCCTCCCTGGGTCACTGGCACTACACATACCCGTGATATACCTGCGACTGGTTTCATGGGTTTTTCTATCCCTGCTCCCCGGCTTCCGTGTTGACTACCTGGTCAACCAGGCTGTTTGTGCTAGTGACACGCAGCTCCACACAGTCGTCACAACCAACTTTGTTTCTACGTCATTTCTTATGTCTGTTGGTTATACGTCGTTCATGACTTTTCTCAGAGTACAGGAGTAAAGGGACAAGAGCTAGACATGTCACCATGACTGGTGGGGAGATAGCTATAAAAAGCTGACAGCTGCTGTAGCGGACCGTAGCGCCTGTACATATTACCCAACCATGGTTGTTCTATTGTAACCACTATGGTACAGTGGTCTAGCGCATGTTTCACCCCCCCCCTAGAGTCGTGGAGTCAACCTGGAGTCTTTTTAGGGTCAAGGCCGCGGTAGTCCTATCCCAGACCAACCTCCTAGTGGATGGGCTTATCATTCAGACTGTTGGTGGTAGCAGCACGAAGTCTAACATATGCACCACAGTGACTCACGAAATCGTAATGACACGATTGCAAACAACCATACCACGGGCGGGGCTTGAACCCGCGGTTAGAGAGTCTTAAAACTCCAGACCGACGCGTTATCCACTGGGCCAGCTGGCTACAATAAGATTCATCCAACTAGCCAGCTGCCCCAGTGGCTAATGCGTCCGTCGATCTGGAGTATTACGACTCTCTAACCGCGGGTTCAAGCCCCACCCGAGGTATGGTTTGCACCACAGTTTGACTAATTAGGCACTGACTTGAGAAACTGATAAAGTTTCCTGTTGAAGACAACCAAGGGTCTGTTGGCAATTTCCCTTTATGTATTATGGAAGGCTGTTGAAAGGTCTTGGGCCTCTTACATTTAGTGTATTCATTGCACCATTGTTTTTCATTGTGTATACACTGAATCATCGGCAGTCTCTCTTTCTTTCATAGGGAATGATTAATGTGTGCAGATTTGAGACCAATCCTTCTCAGGTTTTCCAAGTATCAATTATAATTGAATTTTCTCGCTTGTGTTTCAGGTAGACCAGATCGAGAGACTTCAAACATTTCCAGTAATTTAGGTGTTTTACTGAATTTATAAAAGCAGTGAAGGTTCTCGGTACATTCTCTAGGTCTGCGGTTTTGCCAACCTTAAAAATTTAGTCATTTTCGTTTATTACGGGAGTAATGATTACACACACACACACAAAATACTGAGAGGAATCGACATAGGTGGACAGAGAGATGTTCCAGAGATGGGACACAGAAACTAGGGGTCACAATTGGAAGTTGAAGACTCTGACGAGTCACAGGGATGTTGGGAAGTATTTCTTCAGCTATAGATTTGTCAGGAATTGGAATAGTCTGGAAAGTGATGTAATGGAGGCAGCAGCCATACAAAGCTTTAAGAAGAGGTATGATAAAGCTTATAGAACAGAGAGAGTGACCTAGTAACGACCAGTGAAGAGGCGGGGCTAGGAGCTGTGAATCGACCCCTGCAACCACAATTAGGTGAGTACACACACACACACTCTAGGTTAAAGTGTCATAAATTTAGAAGCCACTTATACAAAACTGAAATACAGGCACAAGAATTATGTATCTGCAGGTATCTGTATCTGTATGTATTTGTATCTTAGGTATCTGTATATATTCGTATCTCTTTTTGTCTGTGTTTCAATTTCCTGTCCAAGTTGTTTCTCAATATGGAACTCAGGAAGAAACTCATGCATGGGCATTATTAGCATGCAAAACATCTCGTCGGTGGGACACACAACTCATAAGGTCACAGGTCCATACGTGATTAGCAAACCTCATAACAGCATTCAGGAACTTAAAGAACGAATCTTGTAAACGTTGTATGTAAGACCATCATCGAGCACGTGGCCTTGAGTGGAGCTCCCACCTGACGACTGTAATGGAGAGGGCGACTAGAACATAAGAACACGCAACATTTTCAGAACAAAGAATACAAAGTCAAAATACCGTTGCTGGAATAATTCACTCCTTTCTTACCCCCCCCCCCCATCCCCGCTTATCATCTTGCGGCCTTCTCTACTTTTCTCGCCCCAGTTGTGAGTTGACAATGGTCCAGAACGAACAGACACATCGTCAAAAGGGTCATCTAGGTGAGAATTTCTGGTGAATTTTAAGAATAACAGGTAGTACAGATCAGGATAGACTCTCAGTTTTGAGGACCAGGTATGAGAGTACAGAGGTGGAAGCTGAAGAAACAGATGAGGCATAGGGATGTTAGGAAGTATTTCTTTACTTTGGCGGTGGTTGAAAATTGGAATTAAGAATTCAAAAATTCACCCAAGAGGCTAGAAACATATAATGTCGATCAATGTAGTCTTAGAGGCCGGAAGAGGAGCGGAGACTCGACCCCTGAACGAGTACAAAGAGCTACACACGCCTCCCAGGGGAACTTCCAACGACAAAAACAACACACAACACTGACTCAATAAATTCTCACACTACAAAAGGCAATATTGCCTTTCTGTTATCAACTACAATACAAGCAGAGCCCAAATAACAACACCCAACATTTTCCTTGAAGCGGCCCGGCCCCCACGCGCACACAAAACACCACCGTGCAAACTTTCCAGCGGTAGCCGGCCAGCGCTGGAGACGGTAATCAAGAGGACGACCAGGAAGAGAGGGCGGGGAGGAAGATGAGAGGGTGGGGAGGAAGATGAGAGGGCGGGGAGGAAGATGAGAGGGTGGGGAGGAAGATGAGAGGGTGGGGGAGGAAGATGAGAGGGTGGGGAGGAAGATGAGAGGGTGGAGAGGAAGATGAGAGGGTGGAGAGGAAGATGAGAGGGTGGGGAGGAAGATGAGAGGGTGGGGAGGAAGATGAGAGGGTGGGAAGATGAGAGGGTGGGGAGGAAGATTAGAGGGTGGGGAGGAAGATGAAAGGGTGGGGAGGAAGATGAGAGGGTGGGGAGGAAGATGAGAGGGTGGGGAGAAAGATGAGAGGGTGGGGAGGAAGATGAGAGGGCGGGGAGGAAGATGAGAGGGTGGGGAGGAAGATGAGAGGGTGGGGAGGAAGATGAAAGGGTGGGGAGGAAGATGAAAGGGTGGGGAGGAAGATGAGAGGGTGGGGAAGATGAGAGGGTGGGGAGGAAGATGAGAGGGTGGGGAGGAAGATGAGAGGGTGGGGAGGAAGATGAGAGGGTGGGGGAGGAAGATGAGAGGGTGGGGAGGAAGATGAGAGGGTGGGGAGGAAGATGAGAGGGTGGGGAGGAAGATGAGAGGGTGGGGAGGAAGATGAAAGGGTGGGGAGGAAGATGAGAGGGTGGGGAAGATGAGAGGGTGGGGAGGAAGATGAGAGGGTGGGGAGGAAGATGAGAGGGTGGGGAGGAAGATGAGAGGGTGGGGAGGAAGATGAGAGGGTGGGGAGGAAGATGAGAGGGTGGGGAAGTGAGACGGTGGGGAGGAAGACGAAAGGATGAGGAGGAAGACGAAAGGGTGGGGGAGAAAGATGAGAGGGTGGGGAGGAAGATGAGAGGGTGGGGAGGAAGATGAGAGGGTGGGGAAGAAGTGAGACGGTGGGGGAGGAAACGAAAGGATGAGGGAGGAAGACGAAATGGTGGGGAGAAAGATGAGAGGTGGGGAGGAAGATGGAGGGTGGAAGATGAGAGGGTGGAGGAGGAAGATGGGAGGGTGGGGAGAAGATGAGAAGGTGGGGAGGAAGATTGAGGGTGGGGAGGAAGATGAGAGGGTGGGGAAGATGAAATGGTGGGGACGAGAGGGTGGGGAGGAAGATGAAAGGTGGGGAGAAGAGAGGTGGGGAGGAAGATGAAAGGGTGGGGAGGAAGATGAAAGGGTGGGGAGGAAGATGAAAGGGTGGGGAGGAAGATGAGAGGGTGGGGAAGATGAAGGGTGGGGAGGAAGATGAGAGGGTGGGGAGGAAGATGAGAGGGTGGGGAGGAAGATGAGGGTGGGGAGGAAGATGAGAGGGTGGGGAGGAAGATGAAGGAGGAGGGTGGGGAGGAAGATGAGAGGGGGAGGAAGATGAGAGGGTGGGGAGGAAGATGAGAGGGTGGGGAGGAAGATGAGAGGGTGGGGAGGAAGATGAAAGGGTGGGGAGGAAGATGAGAGGGTGGGAGGAAGATGAGAGGGTGGGGAGGAAGATGAGAGGGTGGGGAGGAAGATGAGAGGGTGGGGAGGAAGATGAGAGGGTGGAGAAGATGAGAGGGGAAAGATGAGAGGGTGGGGAGGAAGATGAGAGGGTGGGGAGGAAGATGAGAGGGTGGGGAGGAAGATGAGAGGTGGGAGAAGATGAGAGATGGGAGAGGGTGGGGAGGAAGATGAGAGGTGGGGAGGAAGATGAGAGGGTGGGGAGGAAGATGAGAGGGTGGGGAGGAAGATGAGAGGGTGGGGAGGAAGATGAGGAGGGTGGGGAGGAAGATGAGAGGGTGGGGAGGAAGATGAGAGGGTGGGGGAGAGATGGGAAGATGAGAGGTGGGGGTGGGGAGGAAGATGAGAGGGTGGGGAGGAAGATGAGAGGGTGGGAGGAAGATGAGAGGGTGGGGAAAATGAGAGGTGGGGAGGAAGAGAAGGTGGAGGAAGAGAGAAGGTGGGGGGAAGATGAGAGGTGGGGAGGAAGATGAGAGGGTGGGGAGGAAGATGAGAGGGTGGGGAGGAAGATGAGAGGGTGGGGAGGAAGATGAAAGGTGGGGAGGAAGATGAGAGGTGGGGAGGAAGATGAGAGGGTGGGAGGAAGATGAGAGGGTGGAGAGAGAGGGTGGGGAGGAAGATGAGAGGGTGGGGAGAAGTGAGAGGTGGGGAGGAAGAGAGGTGGGGAGGAAGATGAGAGGGTGGGAGAGAAAGATGAGAGGGTGGGGAGGAAGATGAGAGGGTGGGGAGGAAGATGAGAGGGTGGGGAGGAAGTGAGAGGTGGGGAGGAAGATGAGAGGGTGAGGAGGAAGATGAAGGGTGGGGGAAGATAGAGGGTGGGGAGGAAGATGAAGGGTGGAAGATGAGAGGTGGGAGAGATGGAGGGTGGGGGAAGATGAGAGGTGGGGAGAAGATGAGGTGGGAGAAGTAGGGGGAAGATGAGGTGGGGAGGAGTGAGAGGGAGATGAAGGTGGGGAGAAGATGAGAGGGGGTGGAAGATGAGAGGGTGGGGGTGAGGGTGGGGAGAATGGTAGGTGGGGTGAAGGAGAGATTGTGGTGGGGTAGTGATGGTGGTGGGACACATGGATGGGCATCCTTCTGTTACCCTAGTACATCTTCCTGTTACTTCACCATCCCTCTCCTCGTTACCTTCACCATCCCTCTCCTCGTTACCTTCACCATACTTTTCATTCGTATTTGACTTCTCTTCCCGTGTGTTTATTTCTCCACTAGTTCTTGCCTCTTCGTTTACTCGTCCATCAACACCCTCTTCCTCTGTCTGTCTGTCTCTCTCTTTAGGAATTAATTTACAATTGTTATAGATTCTATCACACACTGGATTGTTCCTTTATGAAAAAGTTGATAAATTAGCCAAAAAAAAGTACTCTGAAGACAAATGTAGAATATACCTTTGACGTGTCTGTGTCTAGCATTAATAAAATATTAAGAGAGAATTAAATAATGAAACTGAATGTTATAGGAATGCACTTAGAAGCCAGAGTAGATAATATGAAAGTAGATAATGTGATAATATGAAATAGATAGGTCCTTTTATGGAGCAATTTGCAATGTGAACAGGCTGACTGATGTTCTAGTAGCCAGGCTTAGGCTTGGTTGCAAGAACTGGCAATTTGGCTGGCAGACACACACATGATGATCAAACCAAATGCAAAGCACATAGCTGGTCACTGTCTTAAGCATTATATGCTTTACTGTGCACTTATTGAGAAATATAAAGATATCACGGTGGATATTATACAGTCTGTCAATATACCTTAAGGAAAATAAGATACCATACATATTAAGCAAATATCCTAAATTTGTTTGCAACAGATAAGTCAACCGTAGACCTAAATCTAGATATACTTCTGTTAATCCTTTTGGAGTCTAGTTTTTAGGCCTTTTGTGTATCCATAAGCTCATGTGCTACCCTCCACAGGATGGGTATAGGGTGCACAATAAACTAGCAGCTTCGGCTGCAAAATCCAATCTAAATCTAATCTCTCTCTCGCTTTTCCCCAGTCCTCTTCCTTACCTCTTCTTCAGAGATCCTTCGTGTGTTGGAGTGAGGAGGGGAGAAGAGGGAGGGAAGTGAGATAATAGGAGGGGACGAAGGCGGGGAGGAGGGAAAGAGAGGAGGGGGTGAGATGGAGGATATAGGATACAGGAAGGGGAGAGGGATAAGCGTGACTATCGTCCACTCGGAATAATTAAAAGATTAGAGGACGACATTAATGCCCTTTCCCCACCCCCAACACCCCCCCACCCACCTCAGTACCCCCAGAACGCCCACCTCCCACCCCAGTACCCCACCTCCACCCCAGTACCCCAAGAACGCCCCTCCCAACCCAACACGTCCATCGCACAGGGTGGGTTCCTCAAACAAGGTAATTAGATCTGTCAAGGTGAGCTTGGGACTTCAGCAAGGTGATGAGCTTATGCATTACTAAGGTCACGGATTTACCTGGCCTGAGGACAGTCTTCCCGGTTGACCGCCTGGTCAACCAGGCTGTTTGTGCTAGCAAGCTGCAGTCCCACACCGTCATTACAACCCGGCTGATCTGCCACTCATAACAGGAAACTGCACAGCTGCTTCTTGAAAAACTTCTTTGTTCGGACAATCTTTCTGATATCTGCATGCTGACACACTGTTTTCTAATTGTGCCACTGGCTCCCTTGCTCTTCACTGGTTTTATTCCATACCTCCCATATCTTTCACGCCAGTAATTTGCTATAGCTGTGTACAAGTTAGGGATCAGGATTGAAGCCTGCACCGAGCACGTCAAGTTTATTCTGTGTGCACCACACATCTTGCATTCCATTAATAATCAACTAAAAGTCTGATAGATTATTCTCTGTGTAAGTGAATGGGACCCTCCACTCACACTGATGAATAATTACCATTTGTAAATGTCAAGCAAGAGTGAGGTGGTGTGGGCTCCAAGCTAGTTTATCTTATAACTAAAGTTCCCATTGTTGGCCAATTTCTCGCTTGCTTTCAGCTGGTTAGCACATACTAGACTAATGTCCTCTGGATGGGTATAAAGCAAGAGTGTTCTTCATCGTCTCTCGTTTTAAACTATATACAGTAAAGTATCTGCACCAAAATCACATCTACATACTATAAATATCACTGGTGGATGAAATGTACGGTACTCAAAAAACAACCTCTGGTATATACCTTTGATGAGTTTCGAGTCTCTCTACTCCCGGAGCTCGGCCGTGGGCCAGGCTTGTCGGGTGCTTGCCTGTTGAACAAGGCTGTTGCTGCTGGAGGCCCGCTGCCCCACATATCCATCACAGAATGGCTGATCCGGCACATGGTGAAGATACTTATCCAGTCTTCACTTGAAGGCTTCTACACTTGTTCCAGCCGTGTTTCTGATATCTTCTGGTAAGATGTTGAATAGTCTGGGGCCCCGAATGTTGATACAGTGGTCCCTTATTGTCCCCACCGCACCCCTTCTCCTCACTGGGTTTATTTTGCATTTCCTCCCATATCTCCCACTCCAGTATGTTGTTATGGCAGTGTGCAGATTTGGGACCAGGCCCTTGAGTACTTTTCAGGTATGTATTATCATGTATCTTTCTCTCCTCCTCTCCAGTGAGTGTTCAAGACCTTAAGGCGTTCCCAGTGATTTAAGTGCTTTACTGTTCTATGTGAGCCGTAAATGATCTCTGTATATGTTCCAGCTCTGATACTTTCCCTGCTTTGAAAGGGGCCGTCAGCACTGACCAATATTCCTAATAAGGGACCACTAGTGATTTGAAGTGTCACCATTGGCATTATTTCCCTTGTTTTGAAGGTTCTCAATACCCACCCCGTCATCCTCGTGGCTGTTGTGATCTCTGGTCAACGCTTTTTTTTATCTAACATTTTTCGATTGCTCATTACTTGTTCTCTTGCTGGTGTTGTGTCTTTTGTTCTCTTGCTGGTGTTGTGTCTTTTGTTCTCTTGCTGGTGTTGTGTCTTTTGTTCTCTTGCTGGTGTTGTGTCTTTTGTTCTCTTGCTGGTGTTCCATCTTTTGTTCTCTTGCTGGTGTTCCATCTTTTGTTCTCTTGCTGGTGTTCCATCTTTTGTTCTCTGGCTGGTGTTCCATCTTTTGTTCTCTGGCTGGTGTTCCATCTTTTGTTCTCTGGCTGGTGTTCCATCTTTTGTTCTCTGGCTGGTGTTCCATCTTTTGTTCTCTGGCTGGTGTTCCATCTTTTGTTCTCTGGCTGGTGTTCCATCTTTTGTTCTCTGGCTGGTGTTCCATCTTTTGTTCTCTGGCTGGTGTTCCATCTTTTGTTCTCTGGCTGGTGTTCCATCTTTTGTTCTCTGGCTGGTGTTCCATCTTTTGTTCTCTGGCTGGTGTTCCATCTTTTGTTCTCTGGCTGGTGTTCCATCTTTTGTTCTCTGGCTGGTGTTCCATCTTTTGTTCTCTGGCTGGTGTTCCATCTTTTGTTCTCTGGCTGGTGTTCCATCTTTTGTTCTCTGGCTGGTGTTCCATCTTTTGTTCTCTGGCTGGTGTTCTATATGGCCAGGTACAACAGGCCATGCAATATATAATACCACCCTTGATTGTAATAAAGACCTCACGATGTTTTGTTGATTCCATGAAGGTAGTATACGACCTTTGTAGAGGAGGAGGAAGAGGGCAAATGACTACGTGGTCAGTTTTTTTTTTTTTTGACAAAATTGGTTATATCAGCAATGTGCTACCACCCTAATGTATACGATAGTTATATAGTCTTGGAGGTGGGAAGGAGTGCGTGTATTCTGGAGGAGGTGTGGGGGATTGTGCAGTCGGAGGGTAGTTTGTGAACTGAACACACCTGGAAAAACAGCGATTGAATGAATGATCGTAAAGTTAATTTTCTTCTCTAGGTAACCAGCCTTAGCGGAAGACGGCCGTAGAGATAAAAAAAAAGATACATTGGAACAAAAGCCAGCTGCTTCCCTATCACTTTCCACCACACAGGATGAATTACGTACGTGGTCAGATTTTTTTTTTTAACAAAAATTAGTTACATCAGCAGTGCTACCCTATTCTATATGATAAGGATTGTGTTGTTTGTTGTTGAAGGTTTGCCAGTACAGCCGGCCCGGGTCTTCTCCAAATGGTGACCCGGCAGGGGAGAAGGATTGTGCGCTCGCATGTGGTCAGGTGAAGAAAGCAGAGCCGTATAAACCTAGGGGCTCTTAACGTCTAGTTTAACTTACTCAACCTCTCCTATCTTTTGTCCTCAATCCTCAACAATAGCGCCCAGTAGCGCCCAGCCATCCCCGAGCCCCTAGCCCCACGCTTCGTTTTCTACGAAGCACGATCTTCATTATTGGGCCGACAGCGACCTCAACTAACCTCCAATCTCACACGCAAACACCTTCACCTCTGACCTTTGTCCAAGCAAAACAGTCGTCAGAGGTATTTACCGCGTGTGAGAGCTGTATTCCAGACGCTCCTGAGTTTTGACGTATTTGGACTGTGTCAGACAGATACACACACACAAACACACACACACAGTTTACAAACTGTCCCAAACAGAAAGACAGGAGCATACACAATGATGAACAGTTGTGCAGTCAAAGGATTGCACAGAGGAACGAGTGAACAAAGCATATCTACGATGAGCAGTTCTCTAACATTGTTTAATTAAAAAATTCTGTTATATGTTTGTGGTTTTGGAGAGTATCTTTGCAGGGTCCGGTCCTAGACCCGGACTCTAAAGTAGAAAAGGAGATACGAGGATGAACATGTTCAATCCGTCTCTGGAATCAAACAAATTGAACAATGGAGGTATATGATAAATGCAGGGATGAATAACATACTTCAGGTAAAGAAGTGTTCAACTTACTAGTCACCAAACATGGAAGACCAAGCTTCGAATACGCAGAACCGGTGTGGAGCCCACATCTAGTCCAGCATAATGAAACTTGAAAAAGTACAAAAGTTAAGACAACACCGGTAGAGGCATCAAGAAACAGAAGCTCGGACGAAAGATTAAACTGCACATCGCGACTCGAAGAACGGGGAACAAGAGGAAGGAGACATGAGCAAGACATACGAAATAATCCCTGGGCACCGATAGGGTGAACAAGGAGAAGGCATGCCAAGATAAGTTCACAATGAAAATAAAGACATATAAACTAAAGAAACAGGTGAGCCACTGACGTCAAGGAACACCGAAGACGTTACTACAGACAAAAATTGTGAAGTGGAACGACATAAACTGTGTAATGTCTGAAACATAAACACGACAAACACATCACCTCAACCAACACCCACACACTCATGTTGGTAACTACAAACACGCTGTCAGGGTGGAAACACACACACACACACACACACACACCGTTCCTGATATATGTAAATGACCTGAGAGGGGCGTGAATCCTGTGTATTTGCAAATGATGTTAAATTATTGAGAAGAATACAAACGGGTGAGGAGGAGACTGCCACCATGATGATTTAGACAAGTTGCAGGGCTGATCAAACAAGTGTCTCTTGGAGTTCAATTCAATAAATTCAAAGTCATGCAATTCGAAGGAGTGGGAAAACAAAAGACGGAGTACAGACTGAGACCAAATCCTTCAGCACTCTTTACACAGCGCATGTAAAAGCCATCATAAAATACGCAGCACCAGCATAGAGCCCCATCCACTTGATCAAACACATTCAGAAAACTAAATACATCCAAAGGTGTGCCCCTAGACTACTGCTAGAGCTGAGGATGTACACTATGAGAAACTAGAAGAAGGCCTAGGCAAGACACGATTCAAACATGGAAGGTTGATGGGGTGAACAAGGAGAAACGAGTGGAAGCTAAAACACTACAGATTACGAATAAATACGTTATAAAATGGTTTTTTTTTCAGTCTCAGGATAGTAAGAAAATGTTATAAAGTGGATGTGGTGGAGGCGAAGTACATAAATAATTTAAGGTGAAGATATGTAAGACACGAAAGACTACAATCCAGTGGCACCACTCGAGGAAGCTTCAGCGGTGGATCCATCAGGAGAGAGACGCCCTTCCTTCCCTGCTAGCTACCACCCTCCACATCACTTTCTTTACTGCTCCTGTTACCCAATCTATGACGTCCATTTATTGGCCAATTAATTTAGCCATCTCCTCAATTTCCATATAATTCCTAATTACCTCCTTCTTGAAGAATCTCCTCTATTCCCCCCACGTCAAATCACCACTTACCATTTCCCTTCCCTCCTCTATAACTCCAGCCGCCAATCCCAAGCTTACACAAGGGGAAGATTAACAGCTGGACACACACCTTTCTTCACCTGAATCAAGCTGCTGGGAAAGTAAACACGGTATATCCCCGATGACTGTACCTGGGAAGTATGGCTATCCCTCTAGCCTTATCTAGTCTGCCAGTCTTACCATTTCCCTAACCAATCAGGGTTTGTCTAGCCTTCGTCTAATTACTCATCTTGTCGGTATTGTACACCATTATTGTCTACCTGGAGTGTGTTCTAAGGGTTACCCTTACCCCCATGGCGGCCCGGTCCCAGACCAAGCTTCTCGGTGGATGACCTGATCAACTAGGCTGTTAGTGATAGCCGCATCAAGTCCAACGTAAGCCTCTAGCTTTATCAAGTGAATTTTTATTTTGCCTCTCAACCTCTTAATCTTCTGGTAAGATGTTGAATAGTCTAGGACCCCGAATATTGATACAGTGTTCCCTTATTGTCCCCACCGCACCCCTGCTCCTCACTGGGTTTATTTTACACTTCCTCCCATATCTCTCACTTCAGTATGTTGTTATGGCAGTGTGCAGATTTAGGACCAGGCCCACGAGTACTTTCCAGGTATATATATTATCATGTATCATTCTCTCCTCCGCTCCATTGAGTACATGTTCAAGACTTGAAGGCGTTCCCAGTAATTTAGGGGCTTTACTGGCTCAATGTGAGCCGTAAACGATCTCTGTATTTGTTCCAGCTCTGATATTTCTCCTGCTTTGAACGGGGCCGTCAGCACAGAGAAATATTCTAAATGAGGGAGCCCTAGCGATCTGAAGAGTGTCCCCATTGGCATTATTATGATGTGAGAAGTTAGGACTACTGGCATGTAATTTTTAGCTAAGGAGCTGTGTCTCCACTGATTTTGTGTTACAACTTTCTTAGTTTTTAACTCATCAATAGGTGGATGAAAATCCCTCGCATGAATATGCAGTCCGACATTAATCTCTTGCCCAGTTGTTATGCTGTATTTATGTTGCTGCAAACTTAGTTCAAAACTTTTTTCCCTCACCAGTATCGTTGATGGAATACAATACCCCGCTACTATCGTAGACGGAATACAATACCTAGCTACTATCCTAGACGGAATACAATACCCCGCTACTATCGTAGACGGAATACAATACCCCGCTACTATCGTAGACGCAATAAAATACCTCGCTACTATCGTAGATGGAGTACAGAACCATTAAACACAACCTCACATTAGTTTCAAATCTTACCTTCAGGCAGTCGTGGTCGAATATGTTGGTAGTGAAGTATGTGACTGCGTGTTGGAGGTGGAGTATGTGGCCATGATGGCGAACTGCACAACACCAACAACACTGGTGACAAGTGTTAACGAGGAGGGGGGCACCGGGAAGTGGGAGGAGGAGAGAAGAGAAGCGTGAGAGGCACATTACACCTGTATCATGGAGTTCTCTCCTTAGAGGAGATGGTCCCAGAGGGAAATTGAGGTGGAATAGAGAGGAATAGGGAGGAGAGAGGAAAGGAAGGGGGAAGAGAGAGGAGGAAGTAATGGAGGGAGAATGAAATGGCGGAGTTGACGGGGTTAAGTGGTTAATTGGGCTCAAAGGGTCATTAAGGCTGCATGTAACCTGTTCACCACCAGTCAGGGATACTTTAATTACTCTAATTGGGACTCTAGTGAGGTATCAGTGAATATACATTTCTCGGTGTATATACACTGAGAAATATACACTTCTCTCCTGTGTAGAAGGAGAAGAGTGAAGTGGTGATAGCAGTCAAAATAACCATCACACACACACACACACACTCACTCACTCCACACACACACACACACACACACACTCACACACTCACTCACCACACACACACACACACACACACACACACACACACACACACAAAGAGGATGGATTCTGAGAACTTTCAAAACCAGAGATGCCACACAGATGATGGTATTTTATAAAGTACTGTTGAACAAGCTTATGTTATGAAAATGCTTCACTGTTAAAGGCTTGCCCAGTCAGAGGGAAACATGAGTGTTTACCTCACGGTACTACTGTCTGGTCTAGAATATAGTGGACTGGCTTCTTCCTCTCAGTACACGACGGAGAATATCTCTTACATTTAAGATTTGCAACTGACGCAGGCAACCTCCTCCATTTTCAGGAATACTGATGACTGTAGTTTAAGAGAGTAGTTCAGTAACAGCAGGAAACAGTAACTAGTCACAGCCAGTAATATTCAACACGCACTACCGTAACACACACACACACACATATACACACACATATACACACACTCCACAGCAACAAACTACATCACAGCGACACAATATATCACCACATAACAGCAACATACTACATCACCACACCACAGCAACACACTACATCACCACAGCAACATACTACATCACCACAGTAACACACTACAACACAGCAACATACATCACCACAGCAACACACTGCACCACAGAAAAACACTACATCACCACAGCAACACACTACATCAACATAGCAACACGCTACACCAACATATCAACACAATACATCGCCACATCAACACAGCAAAACATTACATCAACACAGCAACACACTACATCACCAGAGCGACACAATACAGCACCACGGTAACACACTACATCCCCACAGCAGCAACACACTACACCACAGCAACACGCTATTTCACCACATCAATACACTACATCACCACAGCAACATACTACATCACCACAGCAACACACCAACACAATATATCACCACAGCGACACAATCCAGCATCACGGTAACACACTAAATCACCACAGCAACACGCTACATCAACACACTACATTAACACAGCAACACACTACATCAACACAGCAACACACATCAACATAGCAACACACTACATCAACACAGCAACACACTACATCAACACAGCAACACACTACATCAACACACTACACTAACACAGCAACACATTACATCAACACAGAAACGCACTACACCAACACAGCAACACACTACATCAACACAGCAACACACTACACCAACACAGCAACACACTACACCAACACAGCAACACACTACATCAACACAGCAACAGACTACACCAACATACTACATCAACACGGCAACACTACATCAACACAGCAACACACTACATCAACACAGCAACACACTACACCAACACACTACACCAACACACTACATCAACACAGCAACACACTACATCAACACAGCAACACACTACATTACCACAGCAACACACTACATCAACACAACAACACACTACACCAACACAGCAACAGACTACATCAACACAGCAACACCTAAATATACATTCATAGCTTCTATTAATTAGGCCGAATTAAAATTTGATTAATTAAAGCTTGACAACGTGTATTTACGTATTTATTTATATCAATTAACCATCTGACAACATGTATTTATGTTTTAAATAATATTAAAGCAAGATAATACCGATAAAAATTTATTTGTGTGCGCGCGCATATGTATATATATGTATGTATGTATGTATGTATGTATGTATGTATGTACATGCAAAAAATCGCGAACAAGCCATACAAGATGAATAATAACCACGGGAAGAGTTGAATGATAGCTCTAGGCATTTCGTGCTGCAATCAACACATCATCAGGAACTTGCAATGTTGCAGAAAAGAGGATGAAGTCTAAGCAAACACGTTCAGAGGAAGCGTGGTTGCTTGGACTTCATCCTCTTTTCTGCAACATTGAAAGCTCCTGATGATGTATTGATTGAAACACAAAAGACCTAGAGCTGTCATTCAACTCCCCCCGCGGGGAGTTGAATGATATACATACTATATATATTATTGCACCCACGAACAAGTGGTATTGATCAATAACAACACTGCGACTAGCCAAGGATTCGAACCCATGCTACTTTGGCCCGCCGCATGGTGAGCGAAAACTCAGAACGCTTAAAGCATCATGAATTTTCGCTCACCATGAGGCGAGCCAAAGCAGCATGGGTTTGACTCCTTGGCTAGTCAGTGTATCGATATATATATATATATATATATATATATATATATATATATATATATATATATATATATATATATAGTACGAGTGAGAGATACATGTCTAGTACATATTGTTACATCTTTGTCACTGATTATAATGCGAAATCATCAGCTCTTCGAGCTGGTGCGTGCCAGATACAGCATGCATTACCCTCTGAACAGCAGCGTGAGTCGCTGGAACAGAAATAGCTGCCCTGGATCCCTAGTTACCCTGTTGAGTCTTGCCCAGCTCCTGAGGAACTTATATATATATATATATATATATATATATATATATATATCTGGAATAGTAAGTTGGTCAATTAGAATAACTTATATATATATATATATATATATATATATATATATACAGCAATGAAACCACGAAACATTTACCAAATTGCAGCAGGCCAGGTTCGACCACGACACATTGTCCGCCTCAAGAGACAACACAACGTATGTGTCACCTTATCCACTCCGCCATCGATCCTACAAAATGAGCCTAGCGAACTAGGCTTGTTTCATGTTACTAGTTCGCTAGGCTCATGTTTGTAGGATCGATAGCGAGTGGATAAGGTGACACTACGTTGTGTTGCTCTGAGGAGGGACAATGTGCGTGGGTCGAACCGTGGCCTGACGCAGTTTGGTAAATGATATATATATATAGAAACTTGTCATGATAAGGAATTTTAGTATAGTTTTACCAATGCTCTTATATGGTGAATGGGTGATGAATGTTGCACGAGAGAAGGCTGGAGGCAGTGGAGAGTATGTCTGAGTAGTGTGTGAATATATGCGAGAATGAGTTTGAAATTAGAGGATGATACCAAACGATTGTTCAGAGCTGAGGAGGGTTGGTGGTTGGACATGTAGGAATGGACGAGACGAGGACTCGAGTGTTAAATCTGTAGTGGAGAGGCGGTAGGTCGGCCTAGGAAGGTTGGAGGGAGCAACGTTTTGTGCAGGGGTTGGACTCCAGCAAATGTGTGGCGTATTTGATAGGAGTGAATGGAGGCATATGGTTTTAATACTTGACGTGCTGTGAGTGAGCAAGTACACAGAAGTTTGAAAACCCGCAGGCCGGACTTGCTGGAGATGGAATCAGTGCGGCACTTGAGGAGGGAATGTTGCGTTTTAAACAGAGCACCCTTGGCAAAACAGTGATGGGTGAATGATGATGAAAGTTTTCACCTGCCTTGGTGAATCGGCGATGTTAAAAAAAAAAAAAAAATATATATATATATATATATATATACTATATATATATATTATTGTAACCACGAACAGTGGTATGCCTACTCTGCACTCGAGGTCGAACCCATGATGCTTGCCCTGTGAGCGAAACACATGACGCTTGTCACTGACCACAGGAGAATGAAATAGTTAGAGGCGTCCACACCAGTATGTCTTGGTAGTAAAATTCAGTCTACTGATGCGCTACTTTAAGGGTGGGTTCAGTGACTAGAGCGTCATTCCCCAGAGGGAATCATGGGTTCGACCCTGGCTAGTGCAGTAGTATTATATATATATATATATATATATATATATATATATATATATATATATATATATATATATATATATATATATATATATATATATATAATTTATTTATTTATATAGATTAGGTTTATTTCTACTGTGCTGAAATATGGTAATACAGTTGCGTGGCCTATTAGACTGAATTTACATATATGCAATTTGACGTAATTAAAACATGTTTTAAAGATTGTTTTATTACTCAAGTTTGAAGACCTACACGTGAACGTCTGCATCATACACAACACGTGAACGTCTGCATCATACACTACACGTGAACGTCTGCATCATAAACAACACGTGAACGTCTGCATCATACACTACACGTCAACCTCTGCATCATATACTACACGTCAACCTCTGCATCATACACGACCCGTCAACCACTGCATTATACACGACACGTCAACCTCTGCATCATACACGACACGTCAACCACTGCATCATACACGACACGTCAACCTCTGCATCAATAACGACACGTCAAAGTCTGCATCTTACACGACACGTCAAAGTCTGCATCTTACACGACACGTCAAAGTCTGCATCTTACACGACACGACAAAAACAATGCCTCTCCTCTCTTGTCCCCTTCCAGGAAGATAGTAAGGGTATCTTTTACCTGTGATGATTTTCTAGAGTTTTTCTCCTGCCGGAGCCCGGCCATGGGTCAGGCTTGTCTGGTGCTTCCCTGGTCAACCAGGTTGCTGCTGCTTACGTCGAGCTGGCTCACATATCCTAATGTAAGCAACGCAAATAAGAGAAATTTGCTACAAACTGCATGTGAGAAATCTTCGTAGCTTCTAAGAGGAGGATGACTTATGAAGTGAGACAGAAGTATCACAGGTAAATAGAACACAGGAAGAACTGAAGAGAATGTGCTCTGTTTAGCCTTCGTTTCCCTGTTTAAAATAAAACTGCCTTGTTCAGACCATAATGGCTTGTTCAAACAAACCATTATGGCTTGTTCAGACCATAATGGCTTGTTCAAACAAACCATAATGGCTTGTTCAGACCATAATGGCTTGTTCAAACAAACCATTATGGCTTGTTCAGACCATAATGGCTTGTTCAAACAAACCATTATGGCTTGTTCAGACCATAATGGCTTGTTCAAACAAACCATAATGGCTTGTTCAGACCATAATGGCTTGTTCAGACCATAATGGCTTGTTCAAACAAACCATAATGGCTTGTTCAAACAAACCATAATGGCTTGTTCAGACCATAATGGCTTATTCAAACCTACCATAATGGCTTGTTCAGACCATAATGGCTTGTTCAAAGAAACCATAATGGCTTGTTCAGACCATAATGGCTTGTTCAGACCATAATGGCTTGTTCAGACCATAATGGCTTGTTCAAACAAACCATAATGGCTTGTTCAGACCATAAGGGCTTATTCAAACCTACCATAATGGCTTGTTCAGAGCATAATGGCTTGTTTAGACCATAATGCCTTGTTCAGACCATAATGGCGTATTCAAACCTACCATAATGCCTTGTTCAGAGCATAATGGCTTGTTTAGACTATAATGGATTGTTCAAAACAACCGTAATGGCTTGTTCGGACTATAATGGCTTGCTCAGTCTGTAATGCACTGCTTGACCACGACGGGTTAGTCTGACCGCAATGACTTGCAAACTGGGGCTTTATTGTATTAATCCGCTGAGTTATGTGTATAATTTAGTCTAAGACACACACACACATACTACTGTTACCCAACCACACCACAACCACAACCACAACCACACCACAACCACAACCACACCACAACCACACCACCAGACAACTACCACGACGAAAATGGGGACACTGAATACAGTGACAGTCTGCAACACGACAGTCACAGAGTCTGCAACACGACAACCACTACCACAGTCTGGGGACTGCAAAAGGACAACTCACGGACCAATCAACTACGGACAATGACGCCTGACTGGGGCGAGCGGTCCAGAAAATCTATCTTAATTTCTGGAGATTTCAATCGACAAACTATTTTTCCGTTCTGCTTGTCTCCTGAAAATGACTTTTGAAAGTGAGTTTTTTAGCGTGAGTCAGGAGGAACAAGGGAGGGGTGTCGGTGGAGGGAGGGGTGTCGGTGGAGGGAGGGGTGTCGGTGGAGGGGGGGTGTCGGTGGAGGGAGGGGTGTCGGTGGAGGGAGGGGTGTTAAAGGTGGTGTATCGTGGGTGGGAGGAGAATTACTGTGGGAATAAAGAAAAAGCAAGAATAAGGGAAGGAGGGGATGGGAAGATATACCTTTGATGAGTTTCGAAAGTTTTTCTACCACCGAATCCTGACCCTGGGTCAGGCTTGTCTGTTGCTTGCCTGGTCAACCAGGCTGTTGCTGTTGGCTACCTGCTGGCCCACATATCCATCACAGCCTGGTTGATCTGAAACTTAGCGGAGACACTTATCTAGCTTCCTCTTGTAGATTTCTACACTAGTTCCAGTAGAGTTTCTGTTATCTTCTGATAAGATGCTGAATAGTCTGATACAATCTTATCTTACTGTGTCCATGGCGCCCCGGCTTTTCACTGGGTTTATTTTACACTTCCTCCCATATCTCTCACTCCAGTATGTTGTTATGGAAGTGTGCAAATTTGGGTTCCCGGTAATTTAAATGCTTTACCTCTATGGGACCCTAAATGATCTGTATCTGTTGCAGCTGTGATATCTCTCCTGCCCTGAACGAGGCCGTCAACACTGAACATTATTTTAAACGAGAGAGCAGAAGCGATTTGAATAGTATCACCATTATTTCCCTTGTTTTGAAAGTTATCGTAATCCACCGCGTCATTTTTCTGGTTGTCGTTACATTTGCCTTATTATGTTCTTTGAAAAAAAGGTCAGCCAACACTATTACTCCAATCTTTCGTGCATTTGTTTCATTCTGTTTCATGAGTTCATCATTCTTTCCATATTTAAGCAGCTGGAACTTATCCCCACTGAACGTCATGTTCTCCAGAGCCCACTGGAAAACTTACTTATATTTTCCTTAAATTTTTCAGTATCTTCTACCAAAGTGATTTTGATGTTTATCTTGGTATCATCCGCATATGATACAAAACTGTGGCGGTGTTTTTATTCATATCTACTATGACGATAAGAAACAGTAGAGGCGCCAGGTTACTGAGGTTTTTGTCTTGCTGTTTACTACTAATACTCTTTGTATTCTGCCAGAAAGTTGAAAACCCATCTGACTACATTCCCCGTTATGCCTAAAGACGCCATTTTGTGTCCACTCACCCCATGATCGGACAAGTATCTTCACCAGGTGCCAGATCAACCAGGCTGTGATGGATATGTGGTGCAGCGGGCCTCCAGCAGCAACAGCCTAGTTGAGCAGGCTAGCACCAGACGAGCCTGGCCCATGGCCGGGCTCCGGAAGTAGTAAGACTCTCAAAACTCATCAAAAGTATATCAAAGGTATAGGTAAAGATCTCATTCGTTAAACGCCTTTGCAAAATCCGTTTATATCACATCTGTGTCTTGTTTTTTCCAACGCCTCTGTAATTCTTGTCATAGTGGTTTCAGTTGTGACAAGCATGATCTCTCAGCTGGTTTGGGCTGTGATGATTGTATTCCATAAAACTGTTAATTTAGCGTCTCATCATTCTTTCAGATGCTTTTATGGTATGGAATGTAAGTGCTACTGATATGTACTTTTTGGCTCTACTATCTTCCTCATGCGAAGGAGCTATGTCTGAATGCTTTAAGGTCTCTGGTATTTCACATATATCTAGGCTCTTTCTCCAAAGGATACCAAGTGTTCGTGCTAGTTTTATTTTGCACTTTTTTACAAATAAGAAATTCAACGAATCCGGTCCAGGTGCTGAATGTGCGGAAAAGTTTTCAATTTATTTTTTGAATTCTATGGGACAAGTGATTATGTCAGTTATTTGGTCTGCGCAACCTTCAGACGAAAAAAAAAACTGCATTCTCCACCTTGCTTTCATAAAGTGGGTTGTTAATCATCAACTCATATTAGTCTTTTAGAATTTCCCTCACTTCCTGTCTATGGATTTTGCATATGTATAGAAATATTTGGGATTTCTTGCAATATCCTAGATGGCTTTTTGTTCCCTTTGTGCTTCTTCTGTCTGGTACGACACTAAGTTTCTGTTCTATCTCGGTGGTCTCTTAGTCTCGGTGGTCTCTTGGTCTCGGTGGTCTCTTGGTCTCGGTGGTCTCTTGGCTAAGATTATCTTTCCTTCGTTGTGACAGTCACGCTGTACAGCAATTCGTTAACCCTTTTTTCAACTTCTGTACATTCTTCTACGCTCTCTTTCTATATCCGAGGGCAGAAATGGAAAGGGTGCTAGGGGGGGTATTTGAAAAGGGAGAGAGTGGAAGAATAGGTGGATGGTAAGGCGTTGGTGAAATTAAAGAGAGGACAAGCGGTCAGAAAAGGAGGAGGACTAGGTGTCCGAAAAAGGGAGGACTAGGTGTCAGAAAAAGGGAGGACTAGGTGTCAGAAAAAGGGAGGACTAGGGGTCCGAAAAGGTGAGAACTAGGGGTCAGATAAGGGGAGGACTAGGGGTCCGAAAAGGGGAGGACTAGGTGTCAGAAAAAGGGAGGACTAGGGGTCCGAAAAGGTGAGAACTAGGGGTCAGATAAGGGGAGGACTAGGGGTCCGAAAAGGGGAGGACTAGGGGTCCGAAAAAGGGAGGACTAGGGGTCAGAAAAAGGGAGGACTAGGGGCCCGAAAAGGGGAGGACTAGGAGTCAGATAAGGGGAGGACTAGGGGTCCGAAAAGGGAAGGACTAGGGGTCAGATAAGGGGAGGCCTAGGGGTCCGAAAAAGAAAGGACTAGGGGTCAGAAAAAGGGAGGACTAGGGTCCCGAAAAGGGGAGGACTAGTGGTCAGATAAGGGGGAGGGAGGAAAACGGGGATATTGCAGGGTTAGGGGTTGGTGGAGGAAGAAAATAGGGCTGCTCCATAACATCAAAATAGATATTTTCTCAAAAAATTTAGATAACAAAGGAGGGGGGGGGAGAATTTTAGATAACCAAGGAGGGAAGAGAGAGAGGGGGGGAGGGGGGGTACAAATCTTACAAGGTACAGGATATTTGTAAACACTTTCAACATATAAACTAAGCATCCTCCACCTCCTCTAAGGGATGTCGTTCTGTAATTGGAGGAGACGGGCCAGCGACAGCCAATCAGACCTAGTGTGTATTACCCACAGAGGAAATAATATCCTCAAAATCTTTCCAGTTCTCTTGATATAGCAGAGACCTGACTGCCAGAGTAGTGTCTTGAAGCGGAGGATCGAGCCTAACAACACTGCTTGGACTGACCCACATGGATTTAGAGCTTCTTCGTTGTGAAAACGAATACCGGAGGTTATGCCTGCCTCCTCCATCATCTTCTTCTCCTCCTCCTCCATCATCTCCATCTCTTCTTCCATCATCTTCATCTCCTCTTCCTCCATCACCTCCATCTCTTCCTCCATCATCTTCATCTCCTCTTCCTCCATCATCTCCATTTTCTCTTCCTCCATCACAGGCAGCAGCAGACATGGAGAAACAGCGAGGGGAAATGAGAGAAATGTGCGAGGAATGTGTGATCAATCATCAATCGGAAACGTTGAGTGGGACCGGGGCGCACCCACTGAACTTCCTGAGGGGCGCCGCGCCCCTCCGGCCTGCTATCCCAATCTCGCCTACCCCACCATCCCCCCATCCACTGCTCTCTCTCTCTCTTTGTTGCTCCCTCTCTTTACTTTCAAAGCATGAACTTTTACAGCATGTAATTTCAAAGCAGGAACTTCTTTGAAAGCATGTACTACTTTCTAAGTGTGCACTTTCTAAGTATGTATTTTCTAAAGAGGAACCAATACTGCAGGTTTTTTTTATATAGAACAGAAGATTTTATCATATTTCATGAATCGGTTTTTTTTCCTTTCATATTCGTTCCACATGACATGTGTGTCCAGTTGCCGCTTATCTTGCTTATTCCCAACTACTTAGAGAATACCTAAATGATGCTTTCGCTGGTCAGCGCCCCCGCTGCTTGGTCCCAGACCAGGCCTCCTGGTGGATCAAGGCCTGATCAACCAGGCTGTTACTACTGGCCAAACGTAGTCCATCTTACGAACCACAGCCTAGTTGGCCAAGAGGAACTTGTCCCGTTTCCTCTTAAAGACAGCAGAGGTTTGTTGATAATTCCCCTTGTACAGGAGGAAGGGTGTTGAAAAGTTGAGGACCTCTGACATTCATTGAGTTATTTTAGTGTGCTCGTCGTGACCCTTCTTTTATTGTAGATATTTTGCAACGTCTGCTAAGTCTCTTGTTTGCATAGCGAGTGATTTCGGTGTGCAGGTTCGGGACCAGTGCTTCCAGGTGTAACTTATGATGTACCTTTCTCGATAACATTCCGAGGAATACGATTAAAGGGACTTAAAAGTGATTCCTAGTAGTTCATACACTTCACTGAATGTATACGAGCAGTGAAAGTTCTCCGTAAGTTTTCCAGCGCAGCAATCTCGCCTACCGTGAAGGGTCGTTAGTATATAGCAGTATTCCTCCCTGGAGAGAACAAGCGACTTGAAGCGTATCATCACTGGCTCGGCGAAGAACATACCCAGAACAAGCTCTTATTGTGGCAACTTTTCGCTCTGTGTAGAATTTCACAAGATCTTTCACTCTATTCAACCTGCATTTCGCCCTTACGTCCTGAGCACTAATTAATACACAATCCATCAAGCTGGATGATCTTTAGTCGCAGCCTGACGTGCATGTACGTCAATGAGTGTGTAATCTCAGTGCTTTGTATGAGCAACCCTGAAATGCCTCGCTAGCTCACCACTGTTTGTGAGGAACAAATCTAGGTTTGGTTAGGTTAGGTTTGTCAGGAAACAGGACAAGTGTTTCCAGACTCTCTAGCTGTAGGTCATCATATGACCCACAGCTGGAGCTTTTGGTCATCTGAACAAATATAAAATATTATGTATTTTAGCAGGTTATGTTACCCGCTGACTGAAGACTAACTTGTTGCAGTGTAAGGAGCTCTTCCTTTATTATATATTAACGTTAAACAAAACAGACACCATTAGTTTGAGGTGATCAGTCCCCTCATCCTTGATAGGAGGTGATCACCTATCAAGGCTGAGATACTGACCAAGTCAAAGCATTTCTTCACGTCTTCCGCCGTCTCCAGTACTAGAATGATAAAAACCTCTGCCTGGCGAAACGTCTTCACAATAAAGAGACGCAAGTGTTGCACATGTGTTTTCTTTCTTGAGTTCTCCCATGTACACTTGTTGGCTGACGACAGTCTCAAGTTATATTTCCCCCACATTTTGCTTTTATCTATTATTTTCCATTATAAGCTCTTAGAAAGATAATATTAGGAGGAGAGTTTTTCTTGACTTTCTCAATGATGGTACATATTTTCATGACTTACTCAATGATGGTCTGTATTTTCTTGAGCTCAGTGAATTCTTGTATCGTCGCAGTACATGAATGTGCATTAAGTGTCTTCACATCACCGTCCCAGAAATTCCGTGAAGTTTCTGTACGAACTTGACCCACGCCACATTTCTGTTAGGACATTAATGTACGAAACGTTATTTACCCCCTGTTATTAACATCTCTTGCCTTTCTCTCCCCCTTTCCCCTCATCACACACCTCCCACTTCCCCCCACACATCCATATCATCGCGTGCCACATCTGCAGTCTGCCAGCATTAGACAAAATTTTCATCAGCCAAAAAATATTGACAATTTGACGAGTATTTCAAGACGTGCACACGCTCCCCACCCTCAACACCAACCCCCCACCCCACACACAGGACCGATTCTTGTGTGTCCCTGTTTACCAGCAGTGCAAACTGATAAAAAAAAACACATGATGACAAGACAGAGTACAGGATGATTTAGACAAGTAACAAATATGGTCTAACAAGTGGCTATTGGAGTTCAACCACGGTATAGAAATATCGTAGCTTACTAGCTTGTCATATTTACAATAACTGTGGTCTCTATTGCACGCAGAAATGTTCCAGATAAAGTGAAAAGTACATGTATCTAGAGAAGATTAATGCTGCTTTGTGATTTAATCTAACAACGTGGAAATATATTACTGTCTTTATAACAGTATGTTAAATCGCTAACAATTTTATCATGTATATATGATGCAACTGGTCAGTGCCAAGAACACATCACACAGGGCCTACTACATGCCAGGACCACGATTCATGACCCTGTCCATTACTCTCTTAATTCATTAGTAAAGACAGTTACTCGTACTGGACTCGCTAACAAAGATGGTAAAGTCCTTGAAACTAGTCACAGATGTGTCACAGGGAGCTAAAAACAATGATTCCTATGTTAGTGTGACGCCTGACTCTCCTTTCTTTTTTAGTGTGACGCCTGACTCTCCTTTCTTTTTTAGTGTGATGCCTGACTCTCCTTTCTTTTTTAGTGTGATGCCTGACACTCCTGTGTTAGTGTGACTCCAAACTCCCTCCCTCCCTCCCGGCGGTGGGGGCGATGGTGGGGTGATGGAGGGGTGATGGTGGGGTAATGGTGAGGGTGGGGGTGATGATGGTGGAGTTGGGGGTGAGGGTGATGGTGAGTGGGGGTGGGGGTGATTATGGTGAGGTGATGGTGAGTGGGGGTGGGGATGATGATGGGGATGATGGTGGGGTGATGGTTGGAATGATGGTTGGGGTGATGGTTGGGGTGATGGTTGGGATGATCTTGGGGTGATGGTTGGGGCGATGGTTGGGGTGGGGGTTAACACTGCAGCTAATTTAAAAAAAAACTAGTATGAAAATTGTAAGTTTTTAAATAAAATATAAAAAAAATTAAAAAACAACTGTTTTCTAACGAAGAGCACAAAATTCAACCCAAGCTTTGTAATCAATGAATTCCTGAGTGTGGCACTCTGCAGTTCTCAGTGCCACTCGCTGTGTGGCACTCTACAGCTCTCAGTGATACTCGCTGTGTGTGGCACTCTACAGTTCTCAGTGCCACCAACTGTATGCCAATATGCAGCTCTCAGTGCCACCAACTGTGTGTCAATATGCAGCTCTCCGTGCCACCAACTGCTGTGTGCCCATATGCAGCTCTCAGTGCCACCAACTGTGTGCCAATATGCAGCTCTCCGTGCCACCAACTGTGTGTCAATATGCAGCTCTCAGTGCCACAAACTGTGTGCCCATATGCAGCTCTCAGTCCCACCAACTGTGTACCAATATGCAGCTCTCAGTGCCACCAACTGTGTGCCAATATGCAGCTCTCAGTGCCACACCAACTATGTGCCAATATACAGCTCTCAGTGCCACCAACTGTGTGCCAATATGCAGCTCTCAGTGCCACCAACTGTGTGCCCATATACAGCTCTCAGTGCCATCAACTGTGTGTCAATATGCAGCTCTCAGTGCCACCAACTATGTGCCAATATGCAGCTCTCAGTGCCACCAAATGCCGAGTGCCCATATGCAGCTCTCAGTACCACCAACTGCTGTGTGCCCATATGCAGCTGTCAGTGCCACCAGTTGTATGTCAATATGCAGTTCTCCGTGCCACCAACTCCTGTGTGCCCATATGCAGCTCTCAGTGCCACCAACTGTATGCCAATATGCAGCTCTCAGTGCCACCAACTGTGTGCCAATATGCAGCTCTCAGTTCCACTAACTGTGTGCCAATATGCAGCTCTCAGTGCCACCAGAAACAGACTTTTAGACAAAATTTTGCAATCAATATGGTAAACACCTGGGCAAGACACCTCCCACCTGGTGCCTCTCTCCACCTAGCAGTAAATGGGTACCCGGATAGTAGTCGACTGTCGTGGGTAGCATCCTGGGGACGTGGTGGTAGACAGAGCTGGGCTTTAGAGGAGCTGAAATGGGAAAACATTTTTAACGTTGCAAAACTGACGCAGAAACACTGAGCTTAACCCCGGTAGGAGAGAGAGAGAGAGAGAGAGAGAGAGAGAGAGAGCAGTAGCAGCAAAGGCGTCAAACAGGGCCACACATGACAGGTTTTCTCCCCTGCTCGTGACCGCTCTGCCGATCATTCATCATAATGCTGGCGAGGGGACCGCGTGACGGCAGCCATGCCAGGACAGCACGTGGAAGGAAAGAGGTATGAGGGAAAGGAAGGAGAGAATGAGACAAAACGGAAAGAATTGGAGGAAAGAAATGAGGGAAAGAGGAAAAAAAGGGAACCTGAGGGTAGAATAGAGAATGTGAGGAGAGAGAATATTAGGGAAAAACCGGGAATGTGAAGAAGGACTATGAGTTAAGAGAATAAGAGGGTAAGAGAGGGAAAGGAGAGAGAGGGAAGGGGAAAGTGGAAAAAAGGGGGAAAGGTAAGGGGCTGGAGAAATAGGCGATCAGAAGGGGAGGAGAATTGGGGTGGCTTAAGGAGATTATGTGTGACTTTCAGGATGGTGAAGGGGAATGGTTGCTAGGATTAAAGCACAGTCCAGGACTAGGAGAGACCAGGCCAGCACAGATTGGTGGGAGTCAACCCGAGAGTGTGAGGTGGTGAACCAAGATGGTGGATAGGAATTAAAAGGAGTTTCCAGGTATACTAGTTAAGACAGTCAAATTGATATCGCAGCCCGGCTTGAGGCTTGACTTTCCTAATGGAAAGATAAAGAAAATTTAATACGCATCCAGTGTGAATATAAGGAATATCAACTATTATTACCAAAAAGACGAGTCCACAGACGCCTCGTTAAGAACTAGAGAGGAAAGGCATCAAGGAAAGCTCAAGGTGGTAGTTTGCTGCACAGAAGAGCACTTTCCTGGAATGATGAGACAGCAGTGTGTTGTATCTTGCGGCTGACACACAGTACCCATGAGAATAAAATACAATAAATTACGTGTCCATCTGAGGAAGGGTTATGCAACCCGGAAAGTTCCTGAGAGCAAGCGCTATCAATCTTCGGTAAAAGCGAGAGGAATGCAACTTTGGAAACAATAGCAAGCCAATTATTCAAGATGAGATGTAAGGGCAAGGGTTAAAAGATAGGACACATAAATTTCCTTTCAGCTGCATCAAAAATTCTGCGAGAGGAAAAGCTTCCCGGGAGGTGAGGACACTACACAAGAGACTCTCAGTCATCTCAAGCTTAACTAAGTGAAAGTGAATTATCTTCTTAACCTGACAAATAATTTTTACATGTTCTCCTGACAACTGCAAAAACGAGAGGTTTCCAGGACAAGTAAAAGTGACAAAAGTTTAAGATAATGACACGATTTTTCAAAGCAACGCCTGCAATCAACTACAGTTGTTTTAACGTAATAGATAAAAACTCTTTTGATACAGTTGAAAATGACGAAGCGATAACTGACTCAAAAAGCAATGTACAATACTGGCATTATTATTATGGATTTTTTTAAAAATACGATATTTTATACTAAAAGAGTTAAAGTAAGAGTATTGTAAGTTTTTGCCCGGCAACTCTGAATGGATATCAATATTGAATTAGACGGGTCACGTAGAGTTCATCCAGAGACATGTCTCAGTTGCTGTCCTGGTTTGGCGCACAAAGGGTGTTTTCTGCTTCTTACTGACTGTGATAATTCCATTAGTGTGTATTTTCTGTGCTTCCTACTAAAAGTGTCTTTTTTTTCTTGAAGTTTAATGGTTAGAAAGAAAGTCAGCAGCAACGGGTAAAACTTGCGACTTGAGTCCTCGCAAATTGGGACAGATGAGCGTTTTATTGAGTGATAGCATAATGTAACAGAAAGAAATAGCAGTAAAACTTGGTGTTTCAACTGAAACAGTCAGTAAAATTAAGAAGAAATTTAATTACAATCAAGATTTAAACTCAAATAAAAGTGAGATGTAGTAGAAAACGGAAAACAACGAGATTAGACAGAAAAATAATACTAGTGGCTCTTAACAACAGAAGAGCATTTGCAGGCAGATTACCTTTGACCCCGGAGCAGCAGCAGCAGCAGCAGCAGCAGCAGCAGCAGCAGCAAGTGTTAGTCTTGCCGGAAGGACAATTAATGAGAGGGTTTTGGAGAGTAGATTGAAAGCATATTGTCCCAGAAAGAAGCCGCGACTTACTGAACCCAGGATACGGAAACGTTTAGGCTGTACTAAGAATCACATTAAGTGGACTTATGAACAATAGTAGCAGGTAAGAATTATATTTAGCTATTCAATTCATTTGTTGTCCATAAAATAACATTAATTATTACTAAAATGACAATTCTCTTTGAAAAAATTAAGATTACTATTCAGTTTCTTTGGTTGTATCAGCCACTGCAGTGCTGGATGACAGTGCTGGATGTCAGTGCTGGATGACAGTGTGTTGACCGTAAGAAGGCGGTCAAGTGAGTAATTTATGCCTGAAAGTCTACATAACGGTCAAATTTCCTCAGAAAATCATGGTGTATGGAGCCATTTCTGTTCATGGAACAAGTCATTTGCACATTGTTGAGGGTACCATGAACCAGGTTAAGTATGCAGAAGTACTACAACGTCAATTACTACCTCAGATAATCAGATAAAGGTTTAGTATGGTGATGGACATTGGATATTCCAACAAGACTCAGCCCCATGTTACACGCCAAAATCGGTAAAGACATATTGTGCACAAAATGGTGATGAGCTGCTCCCATGGGCTGGAAATTCTCCCGACATGAACCCTATTGAGAGTTTACTGTCTGTATTGAAGGATGAAATACACAAAGTTCCCATTACATCCAAAGTGCAACTCACAGAACGCCTTATTAATGTTTGGTTTCATTCTGCCAGAATTAAGGAATTATGCAAAACTTTGATGGTTGTCATGATGCCCACACGTGTTAAAGCACTTATGGAAGCTAGGCTGGTCAAACCAAATATTAATCAATGTAAAATAGTTGACCTGTACTGGTGTCTCAAAATAAATCCATTAGCAGTCAGTGAAATTGGTTTAATTGGCTTTTCAGTAGAAAAATATCGAATTTTTAAAAAATCCATCATAATAATGCCAGTACTGTAATTAAGATTAGAAGTTAATAGAACTGGAGTGTAACGTACCAGAGTGAGAGAGAGAGAGAGAGAGAGAGAGAGAGAGAGAGAGAGAGAGAGAGAGAGAGAGAGAGAGAGAGAGAGAGAGAGAGAGAGAGAGAGACAGACAGACAGAGAGAGACAGGCAGACAGAGAGAGACAGAGAAAGAGACAGAGAGAGAGAGAGAGAGAGAGAGAGAGAGAGAGAGAGAGAGAGAAGAGAGAGAGAGAGAAAGACAGAGAGACAGACATATAGACAGACAGACAGACAGACAGACAGATAGACAGAGACAGACAGGCAGACGGGTCGTGACACAAGTATGAAGAAGAATGCAAAGCTGAGTCACCAGCATCAGAGCTAGCACTGTGAACATCACTGATGGATAAAGAAAGAGTAGGGGACAGTACACAGTCTTGCGGAATGAGACAATCTATAAAGCCACTGGTAGAAACTAAACTATTTACAGCAACATAAATTAATTAATTCATTAAGTTCGAAATAAGTTTCAAAAATTAAATCTGAAATCCGAAGAATGGTACTTAGCAGAGCAAAGGTTAAATAAATATCAAAAAAGGTTAAATATCCACCGTCATAACACATAAATTACCAAAGTATTGTAGAGAGGGTGACCAAACAAGACTAAAACTTACTGAACATTCATTCATCAAACAGAACAAAATCGTTCAAGATGCTGAAGAAACATGACTGAGAACACTTTAAAATAAGTTTCAGATATGTAGATGAATGGTTCAGAGAACCGACAAGTTGATAAATTAGACACATATGCAACACTTGGGTATCCTTACTGAGGAAACGTTTCGCCCCGCAGTGGCTTCATCAGCCCATACAAAGGAGAATGGTGAAGAACAGGAAGAGTTTGGGGTAATCAGTCCCTCAATCTCCCCCTGTTCTTCATTGTTCTCCTTTGTATGGACTGATGAAGCCACTGTGTGGCGAAACGTTACATCAATAAAGATATGCAAGTGTTGCACATGTGACTAATTTATCAACGTGTCGGTTCTGTGAATCATTTATCTACATTCCTGCCAGACACAGCAACATCTTGGGATCTTAATACAAGGAATTCTTCACTTGTCTAACCTTTAGGCATGACTGCTTCACCTCACCTGTCTGCAGTATATAAGCCACTTCTTCGCACATATATTGTATTCTTTTCAAGACTGATGGACTAATTACATCGACTCCAGACTGGGGGGACTGATTACCTCAAACTTCTCCTGTTCTTCACCATTCTCCTTTTTATGGACTAATGAAGCCACTGTGTGGCGAAACGTTTCCTCAATAAAGATACCCAAGTGTTGCACATGTGTCTAATTTATCAAGTTGCAGATGGAAGGCAACGAGAACAATGGAAGACTGAAACACTAACTTTCCTCAGTGACTGACTGGGCAAAAACACAAATCCAAAATGAAGGAAACAACGAACTATAAGAACCAATATATATATATATATATATATATATATATATATATATATATATATATATATATATATATATATATATATATATATATATATATATATATATATATATATATATATATATATATATATATATATATATTGTGTATATATATATATATATATATATATATATATATATATATATATATATATATATATATATATATATTAAAGGCTGATAGAGAAGAGGATAGGGGTGGGGAAGTTAAAAGGTTAAGGTAAAGGGAGAGAGGTTGGAAGTGAACTGCGAGTGGAGGAAAAAGCTCAAGAAACTAACTAAGATGGTTAGAAATGAGTAGTGATGGAGGTACACGATAAGTGAGCCATGCTAGAGGAGATTTACAAAGGTTTATGGTAACAAATGTTGCAGGTGACCAGAAAGAGATACAGTGAAGAGTCAGTAGCATGGATCAGTAGCCTGCCGCATTACTCTTCATCCTGGAGGACCCCGAAAAACTGAAAACGTGGAAGGAGACTTGCACGATCTCGAATGAAAATTAGAGGACCTGGAAGGAAAACTCGAAGAGATGTGAAAATAATAATAAATCGAGGAAAGGAATGAAAAGGAAAGTAATGGGGTTAAAAAAATGAAAAAAAATAGGTGAAAGAAACTCAAGGGATGGAAACTCGAATGAAGAAATTGAAGGGTGAACCAAAAATAAGGCTAAGGATTAACTAGTGGAAATGAAGGAAAATTGCAGGGATTGAAGAGGAAATGAGGCGGAGAAAGGGGAGAGATGAAGGTAAATTAAAGGCAGTGCCAGGGTTGTGAATAGTCAAGGAGCTACAAGCCAAGGGGAGAAGACTGGGAATGCCTGCCTGGGTGTATCTAGATTAAAGGGAGCACAACTGTGTCAAAACCTTACAGTGAGGGGGATGGAAAAGTACCAAGTGTGGAGGATGACTGGGGAAAGGGAATTAAGGGAGTGGGAATGGAGGGAAGTAATGCAAGAGAAGGGGAAAGGGTGAACAAAAGAGGCGAAAAGGAAATGTAAGAGTATTTGGTTAGAGAAAGACGGTGGGGGAAGTGACAGGGGGAGACAGGAAGAGACAGGGGGAAGGAGAGAGATTACAGTAGTTCGACGTATCTGGCATCTGATCGACAGTAGGGGTTGCAAGATTCTATACGAGGCACAAGTACGCTCACACCTTGAGTATGCCCCACTTTCTTGGTTTGCCTGCCCCCCCATCTCATATGTGACTGCTTGGCTGAGTAGAGAACAGAGCAAGACGACTCATCTCTCTCCTGGACCCAGCCTGGACAGATCTGCCATTTCAGCAAAGCCTTCAACACAGGAGGGATGTGAGCGGCCTCATTGTTATATACAAGGCTAATATTGTCAAAGTACCACACTTGGCTCCACTCCGAGGACAGCGAGAAGCATGCTTCTATACCACAAGACGGGCAGCAAGCAGCAACTTCATTCTGGCTGTAACCTTCTCCAGAACATCACTTTGTCTGAGATCATTTATTCCCAGGATGACATAGGTCTGGAACATGTTCGTACAGCATAATGATATCAACGAAATAAAGTCAGCTAATGAAATGAAATTGCTGGCCCACAGATGGCTCCAACTCCATCCTGTTTCCTATTTGTATGTCTCATAACAATAAAAAAGGCTTTTACATAAGCTGATGTAGGTTACAGCTCTTAGCTTGTAAATAAAGTTAGGAATCCCCTTAACCTTAACCCTGTGTAAAAAAAAGAAAAAGAGAAGACTCGCTACACCGTGCAGAGACATACAAACACACGCATGTCGTTAATAACCTGACAATCACAATCGGGAGTTAAAAAATCCAGAGCAACGTGTGATAGATGAACCTCAAACAAACAGTAAGAGGTGTGTAAAGTGAGATATGTACAGTAAGTACAAGTGTACTTAACCCAGCAGTGTACGCCTCTGAAGTGTTTACCAGCCATTCACTATTACACTGGCCTATCCACTCACTTCTAAGAAATTCTTATGCTCAGAAGTCCCTGCCAAGTTCTCTACAAATCCACCCCCAGGCCTACAAACAAGCACCCACAACTTACAAAACTACAAACTTATAACTACAAATGCAGTCACACCTACAGATATGTTTATGATTTAGACATGAACACCTTCTTGCTGCAAACCCACAATCACGGGTATAAACACATACTTAAGTGCACCCGATTTTTGCAGACGTGGGCAGGTTAGGAGCTGGCTTGGGTGGGTGGGAGTGTGGATGTTGGTTGGGCGTGGATGACGGTGGGGGGCGTGGATGACGGTGTGGGGACATGGATGAAGGTGGTGGGTGTGGACCCGGGTGGGGGGCCGTGAATGTTGATGGAGGAGGTGCGTCCTGGGATAGAGAGGGGTGGGGAGGAGGAGGGGGACTAGCAACCATTAAAACATGGAGATGAGGGAGGTAATGAAAGAGGCGCCACTCCCCAAACACCCTCCACCCCTTCCCCACCACCCTCTCCCGCCACCACCCACCCTCTATAACACACACAAAGCTCACTATAATCACCAACCAAAGTATCGTAATGAAAAATTAATTCAAATATGTTAACACAGAGCGCAACTTGCACCCAACACATTGTTTTTTACCGTGGAGGCAGCGAGAACCGGGGATGAAGAAGAGAAGGGAGAATATATGCGGGAGAGGAAGAGAGAGAGAGAAAGAGAAAGAGAGAACACTCGTATCATGAGAGGAAAACACTAAAACTGAGGCCAATATTGCTAAAATTTTACATTTTAGTCAACAAATAACAGAAACTATTAGAAGTGAAAAAACCCCGCTAAATTTGACCTTAAACAAGAACTATTGGGAGAACGTCGAGCATAATAAACGCTGATCGCAAACTCGTTGAAGCGCAGACAAACAAATTCATGCTTGGATAACCTTAAAGCCGACGGTAGAAAATGCTTAGCAAATTTAATATTAACACTGCAAGAACTGACAGCCATGCAACAAACAACACATTCCCAGCGAAATTATTCCCAACACTCTTAACCCAGAACAACGCATCGGAAAGCTGACTGAAGAAGAGTACGAGGTCTGGAGTTTACCTGAAGGGAGTTCCAGGGGTCAACGCCCCCGCGGCCCGGTCTGTGACCAGGCCTCATGGTGGATCAGGGCCTGATCAACCAGGCTGTTACTGCTGGCGGCACGCAGTCCAACGTACGAACCACAGCCTGGCTGGTCAGGTACCGACTTTAGGTGCCTGTCCAGTGCCTGCTTGAAGAGAGCCAGGGATCTATTGGTAATCCCCCTTATGTAAGCTGGGAGGCAGTTGAACAGTCTTGGGCCCCTTACACTTATTGTGTTGTTTCTCAACGTGCTAGTGACACCCCTGCTCTTCATTGGGGGATGTTGCATCGTCTGCCGAGTCTTTTGCTTTCGTAGGGAGTGTTTAAAAAAAATGTCCCGCTGAGAAAGCCTAAAAGAAGCTCAAATATACAGTAAAAAGATTCCTTAGAGGAGTTTACAAAACAAAAAAGAGCTGTGAATATCACAAAGAAAACAGGAGAGAAAACTTACCCTGAGAAATTTCCGATAAAGAGCATAAACTACAGCACTCGTGCCAGACAGAAGCTCAAAGGAACAAACAGACATTCAACAAATTGTAAAACATTCTACAATATTTTTTTTCACATATAGAAAAATCGAAGTCTAAAACTACTACCAATTTCAGCTCTCTACTCTCAGGAGGTTCATGTACACTTGACGAAAAGGAAATGAGATAAATCCTGAATAGCATCATTTGCAATATTTTTCTCGTCTTGATCGTTCTCATTATCCACCCCGACATTACCTAGCTTTCCCAATATTTGTCTTACTGGTCTCTCTAAACGACAGGTCAGCTGACATTATACCCAAGTTGTTCACTTGCTCTTTTCGTTATATTTGATGAACCTCCTGTGTTCTGTATATCGTGTCCCTTTTGAATACGTATTTTTTTCATATCTGAGAAACAGCAATTTGTTACCACTGAACACCACGTTATTTTATATCCTCTTGCATTTTTTCGGTGTCGCCTACTGAGGACATTTCATGTTGTTTCCGTAATATTTGAAAATAGTGATACGAAGCTGTGGCGTGTATTTTTTATCTGTATCTGCTAAGAGGATGAGAAACAGCAAAGGTGCCAGAACCGTGCCTTGGGGTACAATTTTTTTTACATTGCTAAGGCTAGATTTTGTGCTATTTACTACTACTCTTGGTGTTCTATTTGTCAGAAAAGTCTCTATCAATATACTTTTGACGAGCTTCGAGAGTCTTACTACTTGTTACTGCTACGTCTTACTACTACTCTGCCTTACTTTTCCTGTTATACTAATTTTATATGCTATCACTCCATGACCTCATCTGTCAAATGGCTCCAATCAATGTTTAAATTACATCTGCATTTTGATTTTTTTCCAAGACTTGCATAATCCTGTCATTATAGTTTAGTAGCTATGACAAACATGATCCTCTCGCTCTAAATGCATGCTGGAGTGACAGATACACATACGTAATGCTTTTCCATAAAGATTGTAATTCGACGTCTCATCGCCCTTTCAAAAACTTCTTTGATGAGTGACGTTAGTTGTACTGTCCTGTAATTCTCTGCCAGCACTCTGCTGCCTCTTTTGTGATGAGGAACTATGTTTGCATTTCTTAAGTCTCCTGGTATTTCACTTGTATCTAAACTCCATTGTTAGTGTCTTTGAAGCTTGTGGCGACCTCCAGGAATGCTGTGTAGGCGACACTCAATAACTTTAGTCGACAATATTATTGTAGTTGCAGCTCTTGATTAACGAAGCTTATTCAATGCGTTCCAGTTTATTTAACAAGGGTTTATCACTGAGTATTATTGTCTCTACCAGTGTGCCCACTGGCGGGAGCAATTTGGGTTGCAGTTAAACCCAACGATACCAGACAATACTAGAATTTGTATGAGAGTGGCGTCCATCGGGGCCACAGCCAACTTTCAAGCTGATATACACCAAGTCTTCCAGTGGGATACTGACAATATGATGTTCAACGAGGACAAATTTCAGTTACTCTGCTATAGAAAAATTGAGGAATTATATATTGAACGGAGATGAAGTTAGAGTGAGAGACTTGGAAGTTATGGTATCACAGGATCTGACATTCAAGAATCATATCAATGTCACTCTAGTAACCGCAAGGAAAATGACAGGCTGGATATATCTTTGAAGAGTTTCGCGAGTTTTTCTACTCCCGGAGCTCGGCCTTGGGTAAGACTTGTCTGGTCACCAGGACTATTCTTGGTGGTGGCCTGCAGGTCCAGCCTGGTTGATCTGGCACTTGGTAGAGATACTAGTCCAGTTTCCCTTGAAGACTTCTACACTTGTCCCAGCAGTGTTTCTTGATATCCTCTGGTAATATATTGAACAGTATGGACCCACCGATGTTGATACAATGTTCCCATATTGTGACCACGCCTCCCCTGTTTTTCATCGAGTTTATTTTACACTTCCTCCCAGATCTCACACCAATATGCTGTTGTGGCAGTGTGCAGATTTCAGACTAGATTCTCAAGTATTCTCAACGTATATATTATCATATATCTATCCTCCGCTCCAGCAAGTACATATTTAAGACTGAGGTATTTACAGTAATTTAAATGCTTGATTGGCTCTATGCGGGCAGCAAATGATCTCTGTTTCTGCTCCAGTCAATATATCTCCCATGCCCTGAACGGGGCCATCCACACTAAGCAAGCGATTTGAGTAATGTTACCATTGGCACTATTTCCCTTATTTTGTAATGTTCTCATTATCTACTCCGTCATTTTTCTGACTGTAGTGACAGCTGTCTTATTGTGTTCTTTGAAAGAAAGATCAGCCGACATAATTACTCCCGGGTCTTTCACATGTTCTTTTCGTTCTATTTGATGGTTCTCTTGGGTTTTGTTTACAGTCCCTTTTGAGTTCTTCATTCTTTCCTTATCTAAGCACCAATGAACGTCATGTTGTTCTCCACTGCCCACCTGCTCACATCACCTTCTGCAATTTTTTCGTGTCTTCTACCAAGGTGATTTTTATGCTCATTTTGGTATTATTCGTAAATGATGACTCAAAACTGTGGCTGAGGCTGTATGTTGAGCCAAGTCCCTTGTTTTCTCTAGGCTGGAATATTACTTTATACTAAAGGTCACCTACAAGGCTATTGCAGAGGTGGAAAAAGTAAAGATAACTTTCGCTGCTAGTACAAAATTCAGTCAAGCTTCTGAGCTATTGGGAACGCTTAAGGTCCCTTGAACTGCACTCCCTGAAACGTAAGCGAGAAAGATGCATCATAATCTACACTTAGAACGTTCTAGAGGAATTGGTCCCAAACCCGTACAATGAAATCGGTATATATGAAAGCAAGAGGCTTAGCAGACGTAGCAAAATACCACCAATGAAAAACGGACCAAACTCATTCCTGTATCAGGGAAATCGCCAACAAACTACTGGTTGTCTTCAAGCGTCAGCTTACCTACAGATTATCAAGTTGAATACAGGTAAATATAACACAGGAGACAGTAGAAGTGATTATGAAGAGATCAATCCCTCAGCCTGTATAGGAAATGGTCAGTCCCTCAGCCTGAGGGACTGAATAGGAAGCTTTATAAAGAGAGGTGAGAGAGCAGAGTAAGATTTATAAAGGGAGGTGAGAGCGTAGATAAAATATTATAAAGGGAGGGAAAAGGAGAGAATGGGAAGCTTTATAAAGGCTTGGAACAAAAAAGGGAAGCTTTACAAGGGGAGGACAGAGAAGGAAAGGCACCAAAACAGTTGGGAACACAATGAAGGAAATGGATGAGAGAAGGGAGCAAAGGTTAGGAGAGGAGGGGACGCTTGGGAGGGCAGGATAGCCACGAGAGGGGAAAGATAGATTGGGTGCGAGGGGAAGCTAGACGAGGAGGGAGACACTGGGTAGGGAGAAGAGAGGAGGGGGTAACTAGGAGGGAAGGGGATATCCCGGGAGGGAACTATAAACTGGAGAGAAAGCTGGACTTGGAGAAGAGAGAATTACAATGGAAGGGAATGACAGGATGGAAAAGAATGGGAATGAAAGAAGTGGAAAAAGATTTAGTTGAAAAAAAAAACAAAGAGAAAAGAGGATGGATACTCATAGACAGCTAGAAGGATAGGTGGGGTGAAAATATGAGGGAGGCAGAGTGAGGGAAGAATGAGGTAGTCAGGACGGGAGATAGCATGATGGAGGGGAAGGATGGGAGTCTACCTGGAGGGCATTCCGGGGATCGACGTCCCCGCGGCCCGGTCTATGACTAGGCCTCCCGGTGGATCAGGACCTGATCAACGAGGCTGTTACTGCTGGCTGCACGTAGTCCAACGTACCAACCACAGCCCGGCTCATCAGACACTGACTTTAGGTATCTATCCAGCTCCCTCTTGAAGACAACCAGAGGTCTACTGGTAATGCCCCGTATGGTTGGTGGGAGGCTGTTGAACAGTCTTGGGCCCCGGACACTTACTGTGTTTTCTCTTAATGTACCAGTGGCGCCCCCTACTTTTCACTGGGGGTACGTTGCACCGTCTGTCAAGTCTCTTGTTTTCGTATGGAGTGATTTCTGTGTATATATTAGGGACCAGTCCCTCCAGAATCTTCCAGGTGTAGATTATGATATCTCTCTCTCGCCTGCGTTCCAGTGAATATAAGTCTAGTGCTTCCAGGTGTTCCCAGTAGTTGAGGTGTTTGATGGAACTTATACGTGCAGTAAAGGTTCTCTGTACATTCTCTAGATCTGCAATTTCACCTGCCTTGAATGGGGATGTTAATGTACAGCAGTATTCTAGCCTAGAGAGAACAAGTGATTTAAAAAGGATCATCATTGGCTTAGCATCTCTTGTCTTGAATGTTCTCATTATCCATCCTATCAGTTTCCTCGCAGATGTGATAGTGGCATTGTTGTGGTCCTTGAAGGTAAGATCCTCAGACATTACCACTCCCAGGTCCTTCACATTACTTTTCCGCTCTATTGTGTGATTAGAGTTTGTAATATACTCAGTCCTAGCTATTATTTCCTCCAGTTTTCCATAACGGAGTAGTTGGAATTTGTCTTCATTGAACATCATATTGTTCTCTGTTGCCCATTGGAAAACTTGGTTTATATCTTCTTGGAGATTTGCCTTGTCCTCAATGGATGACACTCCGGAGGGAAAGGATCATCAGAACGGGAGAGAATACACAGTGAAACGTTTAAAAAACAGAAGATAAACATCATGTTACGTGAATTATCTCTCCAAGATATGGCCTCACCTGTTAGTTACCTGGTAATAGCTTCTCATTCCGCTCTTTATGGCACCGTTGAGGCCGCCCTTCAGCAAAACCAGAGTTACCGAATGAATAAATAAATAGTATATACGTATATATATATATATATATATATATATATATATATATATATATATATATATATATATATATATATATATATATATATATATATCTGGAGCATACCTGGAGAGAGTTTCTTGGGTCAACGCCCCCGTGGACCGGTCTGTGACCAGGCCTCATGGTGGATCAGGGCTTGAACCACAGCCCGGCTGGTCAGGTACTGACTTTTGGTGCCTGTCCAGCACCTACTTGAAGACAGCCAGGGGTCTATTAGTAATCCCCCTTATGTATGCTGAGAGGCAGTTGAAGTCTTGGGCCCCTGACACTTAATGTGTTGTCTCTTATCGTGCTAGTGGCACCCTTGATTTTCATTGGGGGGATTTTGCATCGTCTGCCAAGTCTTTTGCTTTCATAGGGAGTGATTTTAATGTGCAAGTTTAGTACTAATCCCTCTAGGGTTTTCCAAGTGTATATAATCATGTATCTCTCCCGCCTGCGTTCTAGGGAGTACAGGTTGAGGAACTTCAAGCGTTCCCAGTAATTGAGGTGTTTAATCGCAGTTATGTCTGCCGTAAAGGTTCTCTGTACATTTTCTAGGTCAGCAATTTCACCTGCCTTGAAAGGTGCTGTTCTGTGCAGCAATATTTCAGCCTAGATAGAACAAGCGATCTGAAGAGTGTCATCATGGGCTTGGCATCCCTGGTTTTGAAGGTTCTCATTATCCATCATGTCATTTTTCTAGTAGATGCGATTGCTACAGTGTTATGGTCCTTGAAGGTGAGATCCTCTGACATGATCACTCCCAGGGCTTTGACATTAGTTTTTCGCTCTATTGTGTGGTTGGAATTTGTTTTATACTCCGATTAAGTTTTAATTTCCTCACGTTTTCCATATCAGAGTAATTGAAATTTCTCATCATTGAACTTCATATTGTTTTCTGCAGCCCATTTAAAGATTTGGTTGATGTCTTGCAGTGTCTTCAATGGAGGACACTACCATGCAAATTCGGGTGTCATCTGCAAAGGAAGACACGGCGCTGTGCTTTATATCACTGTCTGTGTCCGATATGAGGATGAGGAACAAGATGGGAGCGAATACTGTGCCTTGTGGAACAGAGCTTTTCACCATAGCCACCTCTGACTTTACTCTGTTGACTACTACTCTTTGTGTTCTATTTGTTAGGAAATTATTGATAAATCTACCAACTTTTCCTGTTATTCCTTTATCACGCATTTTGTGTGCTATTACACCATGGTCACACTTGTCAAAAGCTTTTGCAAAATCTGTGTATATTTCATCTGCATTCTGTTTGTCTTCTAGAGCATCCAGGACCTTGTCGTAGTGGTGTGCCTGGCAATATAAGTTATAGCACTGTCTTTCCTGAACTGAAGAGTGACACATTTCAGGGTGGAAAAGCTTACAGGAAGGGAGGTTGCATTTTCATGTTGACATATGGGCACGGCATTTTCTAGGGTGGTCAAAGTTGAACGTCCCATCTGTTTTTTCCAGATATTCCATGCCTGCACATACCAAGTGCATAGAATTTGCATAGGCCTGGTTTCTGTTTGCCTTGGTTTTTTGTGACTACATTCCCTACTGGTGCATGTTTTCCTATCTCCTTTCTATCTTCAGCACTAGTGCTAACAATGGAGCCTTCATCAGTTATTTCTGGTAATTTATCTTCATTATATCTCGGGGCATCCCCTTGTTTACTATCTCTGTGGTATTGCTAGTTTGTAACATTGGTTATTTGTATGTCCTTGTCTACACCTGTTTCCCCACTAGAGCTCCTGTCCCCCTCCAGGCCACTCTCATTTATTTCTTTATTCTTACAGTTACTGTCTACCAGGACAGCATTTGTACCAGGGGCAATAGCACCATCTGTTCCAGACTTTTAATTTTCTCATCTGTTACAGAATGCTGTCATGTTTTTTTATGAAGGTCGTTTTGATGTTATCTTTTAATACCAATGTGATTTTATTCCACAGTTCGGTCTCATTTGGGCATACTCAAAAACACTTCCCTGGTTTAATATCTCTTGTAGATGATTCCTGGATACCTGTATAAGGTGTGTGGGCCCATTTCCCACAGAAATTGCATGTAATCCATGCAGTAGCCTGTTTGTTTGTTTGGTTGCAGACTACACAGGATTTCATGTGATTTTATTGGTTGTTTTACTGTATATTCTACTAATAACTTCCTTAAAGTGGAGATCTATTTGTATTGTATCTATTTGTATTTGTATGTGTATGTGTTTGGGACACTCTTACCGCTCTAGTACTTACTGTTTGGGTGTTTGATAAGGCCACCTAAAATACCGTCAGCTTATGCCTCCGGTCAGAGGATACCTTATTTTTTCAATGAATCCGTTTGGGTGTTAAGGGCCCCTAGAGCTTTAATCTAGTCATTGGTTCACTTATTTATTGGACGAATCCGGACGAAACCGGTCGGCGGATCACTTATTTTAATGAATCCGGTAAGATAATTTTGGGCTAGCTTGTGAAAGGACCACTGGAATATTATTTAACAGAGTAATATATTGTTCAGTTTGATACAAAAAGTATAACTTGCGTGTTGGAGAAAACAGGTGGCTTCTGGCAGCTCCTACTATAATGAACGGCCGGTGACCTTTGGCATGGCATCTTTTTTACAGCCTGAAGTTTTGGTCACTTATAGATCACTGTATTTAGCTTTCTAGATTTTTTTTCACCTCAACCACAACACATATATTATATATATATATATATATATATATATATATATATATATATATATATATATATATATATATATATATAATGTGGTGTCGAATAGGTAAAACCTGCGAGTTTGACTTAAATAGCAATTCTCTTCTTGCCGAATAAGGCAAGTGAAAATTTGTGTATGTAATAATTTCGGAAAAATTATTTTGAACCTAACGAAAAATTATATTTCATTGTGTTTGTTTATTATTAAATTATTGTAAACTTATCTAAAATATATTTAGTTGGATTAGACTAAATTAAATTGCGCTTGTTATAATAAGGTTAGGTAAGTTTTCTAAGGTTCTTTTGGAACAAAATTATTAATTTTTACATTAACATATATAAAAAAAATATATCTTTAAAAGTATAATAGAAAATTTTAGAAAGAACTTAATTTTAAATGAGTTGTCGCTAATTGACCAGTTTTACCTATTCGACGACATATATATATATATATATATATATATATATATATATATATATATATATATATATATATATATATATATATATATATATATATATATATATATATATATTATTGTAACCACGAACGAGTGGTATTGAATCAATAACAACACTGCGACTAGCCGGGATTGGAACCCATGTCGCGACATGGGTTCGAATTTTCAGCTAGTCGCAGTGATATATATATATATATATATATATATATATATATATATATATATATATATATATATATATATATATATATATATATATGCGCTTATACGTTTTGAGTTACCTTTGTCAGTAATATGTACTGAAGCAGATTGATACATCTGTGTGGTGTATTATAAGTAATCCTACATTTACTGGCTGTTAATTAGGGGCCAGTCTGCCAAGAAGAGAAGTATCAATCGCAACACACACACACACACACACACACACACTGCAACATCTGGTGAACACTTTTCTCAATGGGTTGGCAATCAAACATACATTGGACACTTGATACTTACCAGGACGAGTCCTTGGTGACACCTGGTTCCTGGATCACCATGATAAGTGATGTAGTGTTCATGTAGAATAGATCAAGGGACTTGACACGAAGGGTGGATAAATGACACTTTGACAAGCTACAGAGCTTAATGACTTTCCACTTACCTTATTATTAACACCACTATCCTTTAATTAAGTCCTTACCTGTCTTGCACAAATTATGGATTGTAATCTAAATAATGAACAAGGGAAAAAATGGACTACCTGCCCATCAGGTGTGCTACCTGAGGGTTTGGTGTCTTGGACTGATGGGTGACGTCAGGAAGAGACGTCAATCAACTTGCCCTGTTTAATAATAAGAGCTGTCTCTGAATGTCATTAAATCATTATAGTCGACGCTCACTACTTTAAACGCCGTGTAGCACACTCGTGCACACACAAGACGTGGTCTTGCGTGTGCTTAACGAATAAGTTACGTTCGAGCACACGATAAATAGAGTTGCCAGGTCTTCTCTCACTAATACACTCAGGAAAATGTATTAATTAGACTCTCTGCCCTCTGAGTCTTCACACGAAAACTGCCCTCAGGGCATTCAAACATGGCCTGCCCAGCCTTCATTGGGAAGCTCAACTCGGGGCACCGATGTCTGATGGCTGGCAATTGTGAGTGTTAATCGCCCACTCTCAATATGTCAAAACATGTCATTGTGACATCAATAAGCACAACAATGCTCCGAGACCACAGTAAACAACTGAGTCTTAGTTTCTCGTAAAACAAGTGCAATCTGCCTCTACAGGTGTCACCTGGTATATGGCACTCTCGTATGGCACGAGAGGATTATAACAGTTATAGGCCTCTTAGAGTCATACATGCATCTCAAGACAGAGAGAGAAGAGGGCTACTACACTACCTCTAGAAAATTCTAATATACGGGGATTCAAAAATCCTCACAACCTGCCACTAGTACCTTGGCATATTTTCATATGACACATTAACTATCGTTACCAGCAAAGTCAATAATAATAATCTCATTAAAACTTTAAGACTTAACCACAAGCTTGATTGTTTCCTGCTCTTGGCTCAGGTATCTCATCTTATCCTGATTTGTGATACTTAACTCACACTGAGACAACAGTGCCTGCCAGTCAACCAACTAATGTCTGTCTAATCTGTGGCCAAGGTGTGGCCCGTTGGCCAGGCCACCCTGTTAATTATCCATAGACTCAATATGCGACTGAACAACAGTTATCCTTCCATACTAAAGCACGAAGATTAATTATTACAAAGAATTGTGAGCACATTTCCACTTGTGTAGTGAGGATGAGTAGAAACTTTGTCTCAGACGTGGTAAAGGTTAGCACTCAAGCCTCCCCACCAGTCCCCACTTACCCCAACTGCCACACCCCCTCCACATTCACCCCACTGCCACACTCTTCCCCCCCTCCCCGCACGACAACCAACACACACACACACACACACACACACACAACACACACACATACACACACACACACACACACACACACACAACACACACACACACACACACACACACACACACACACACACACACACACACACACACACACACACACACACACAACACACACACACACACACACACACACACACATACACACACACACACACACACACACACACACACACATACACACACACATACACACACACACACACACACACACACACATACACACACACACACACACACACACACACACACACACACACACACACACACACACACACATACACACACACACACACACACACACACACACACAAAGAGACCTGGACAGGCTGCAAGCCTGGTCCAGTAAGTGGCTCCTTGAATTTAACCCTGCCAAATGTAAAGTCATGAATATCGGGGAAGGGCAAAGAAGACCGCAGACAGAGTATAGTCTAGGTGGCCAAAGACTGCAAACCTCACTCAAAGAAAAAGATCTTGGGGTGAGTATAATACCGAGCACATCTCCTGAGGCACACATCAATCAGATAACTGCTGCAGCATACGGGCGGCTGGCAAACCTAAGAATAGCGTTCCAATACCTCACTAAGGAATCATTCAAGACTCTGTATACCATATACGTCAGGCCCATACTGGAGTATGCAGCACCAGTTTGGAACCCACACCTGGTCAAGCACGTCAAGAAATTAGAGAAAGTGCAAAGGTTTGCAACAAGACTAGTCCCAGAGCTAAGGGGATTGTCCTACGAAGAAAGGTTAAGGGAAATCGGCCTGACGACACTAGAGGACAGGAGGGTTAGGGGAGACATGATAACGACATATAAAATACTGCGAGGAATAGATAAGGTGGACAGAGACAAGATGTTCCAGAGAGGGGACACAGAAACAAGGGGTCACAATTGGAAGTTGAAGACTCCTATGAGTCAAAGGGATGTTAGGAAGTATTTCTTCAGTCATAGAGTTGTCAGGAAGTGGAATAGCTTAGAAAGCGACATAGTGGAGGCAGGAACCATACATAGTTTTAAGACTAGGTTTGATAAAGCTCGTGGAGCAGGGAGAGAGAGAGAGAGGACCTAGTAGCAATCAGTGAAGAGGCGGGGCCAGGAGCTATGACTCGACCCCTGCAACCACAAATAGGTGAGTACAAATAGGTGAGTACACACACACACACACAAGTGTAGATTAAAGATGAACAGGAAATGCCAGGCTGTGTAGCAACTTTCTTCGTCTCTCTCGACATGTTTATTGTTAAAGATGTTACCACTGAGGAGCTCTGTTGTCTCGTCCCCATGTGACCCCACACCCAGCAATGTGACCCCAACACCCAGCAATGTGAGCCCACACCCAGCAGTGTGACCTCACACACCCTCCTTTGTATCCTATTTATCTTTCTTATTCCATCAACAGTCTCCATATAATTTCTCTCTCACAGTCTCCCTCCTTCTCCCTCCCTAGCCTCGCCTCATCTCTCACACCTCACCCTGGATCACTCTGCTACATCAGATTTCTAAACAAATTCATATAAGTGTTTATACGCCACCCTAGCAAGCTCAACCCACACCGCAGACGCTGCCCAAGTCACCCACTTGTTTGTTATGTTAAACAAATGTATAGTGCGACAGCTGCTACTACGCCGTGGCCAAGTTAGCTACAGCTGTACCAACTTAGCTACAGCTGAGCTAATTATGTCGCCGCTGTTACGGCGTGATACAAGTGACTGGTGTAAACTGTCCTACCTGACTGTATCCACTAGTGAGATACCTGTGAGCAGATCTGGTAGGTTTTCTAAGCCTACTAGCCAGGCCTTGGGATAAGCCTACTCACTGCTGCAGGAATAAATGAGGAGAGTTGACCTCAGAGCTGTGTGATGCTTGAAGCTCCCAGGATGAAGGTAACTTGTGTTGTCACCACGCGCCTCTCACTCACCTGTCAGGACAAACAAAGATTTGTTACTGAAATTCTCCTGGAAGAAGCATTAAGCAACGTGTTCAAGTCACACACACTCCGGGGAGACTCCAGGTAGGTAGTCAAATACAAGAACAAACATATTTATTTTTTTCCACACGTCCTGACCAGCAAAATGCATACAGCTATGAGGGTACCTTTAGCAAATTCAACTTCAACAACAAGAACATCAACTGGGACCAGGTAAACTATGTCTTAAATGAAACATGTTGGGAAGATATCTAAAATTACATGGACCCTAACAAGTGCCTTAAAAAGATAAACTTCCTGGTAGCTGAAGTATGTCCAAGGCATATTCCTCTAAAAAAAAAAAAGAGAAGAAGTAAACTGGAGAGAGAGAGATGCTCCTTCTACAGGAGAAGGCGAAGAATCACTGAGTTCCTCAAGAATGCCAGATTATCTGATACACGGAAGGAAAAGCTAACCAGGGAAGTGGAAAATATTGAGCTAAAGTTAAAGGACTCATACAGGATCCAGAAGAGACAAGAGAAGCTAAAATCGATTAGTGAAATTGAAAGAAATTCGAAACATTTCTTTTCATATGCCAAAAACAAGGCAAAAACCACTTCTAGTATAGGGCCCCTGCTCAGACAAGACGGATCCTACACAGATGTCAACAAAGAAATGAGTGAGATGCTCAAATCTCAATATGACTCTGTGTTCAGTGAGCCACTAATCAGTCTAAAGACACAATCCAAACAATTTTTTCATGAATGAGCCTCAAAACCCTGCCAATGTATGCCAAATTTCTGACATAACCTTAACTCCACTAGACTGAGAAGGCCATCGACGATATGCCCATGCACTCAGCCCAGGCCCAGACTCGTGGAACTCTGTGTTCATTAAGAACTGCAAGAAACCCCTCTCACGGGCCTTAAGTATGCTATGGAGAAGGAGCATAGACACAGGTGAGATTCCACAGTCACTGAAAACAACGAATATAGCTCCACTCCATAAAGGGGGCAGCAAAGCAATAGCTAAGAACTATAGCTTTAACTATAGCTCTAACGTCCCACATCATAAAAAACTTTGAAAGAGTTCTAAGAAGCAGGATTGCAAACCATTTGGACTCCCAAAAATTGCACAATCCAGGGCAACATGGTTTCACAGCAGGTCGCTCCTGCCTTTCGCAACTATTGGACCACTATGATATGATATGATATGACCTGGAAGCATTTGACTTGTACTCACTGGAGAGAGATTTATCATAATCTACACCTGGAAGATTCTGGAGGGACTGGTCAATAATCTGTTGCAGGCGATGCAACATTCCCCCCAGTGAAAAGTAGAGGCGCCACTGGTACACTAAGAGAAAACACAATAAGTGTCCGGGGCCCAAGACTGTTCAACAGCCTCCCACCAGCCATAAGGGGAATTACCAATAAACCCCTACCTACCCCGGGGATCAACGCCCCCGCGGCCTGGTCCACGACCAGGCTTCCAGGTGGATCAGGGCCTCATCAAAAAGGCTGTTACTGCTGGCCGCACGTAGTCCAACGTACGAACCACAGCACGGCTGATCCAGCACTCTTGAAGATAACCAGGGGTCTATTGGTAATGCCCCTTATGGCTGGTGGTATTAGGCTGTTTAACAGTCTTGGGCCCTGGACACTTATTGTGTTTTCTCTTAGTGTACCAGTGGCCCCCCTACTTTTCACTGAGGGTATGTTGCATCGCCTGCCAAGTCTTTTGCTTTCGTAGGGAGTGATTTCACTGTTAATCGCCCACTCTCAATATATCAAAACATGTCATTGTGACATCAATAAGCACAACAATGCTCCGATTATGATATATCTCTCTCGCCTGCGCTCCAGTGAGTACAAGTCAAGTGCTTCCAGGCGTTCCCAGTTTGATGGAACTTATACGTGCAGTAAAGGTTCTCTGTACATTCTCTAGATCTGCAGTTTCACCTGTCTTGAATGGGGATGTTAATGTACAGCAGTATTCTAGCCTAGAGAGAACAAGCGATTTAAAAAGGATCATCTCTTGTCTTGGCTATGTCTGATGTGAGAATGTGGAACAGGATAGGTGCGAGTACTGTGCCTTGTGGAACAGAGCTCTTCATTATGGCAGCTTCTGATTTAACTCTGTTTACCACTACTCTTTGTGTTCGATTGGTTAGAAAGTTGAAGATCCATCTGCCTACTTTGCCAGTTATCCCTTTAACACCATGATCGCACTTGCCAAAGGCTTTTGCACAATCTGTGTATACTACATCTGCATTCTGTTTGTTTTCCAGAGCATCTAAGACCATATCATAGTGGTCCAATAGTTGCGAGAGGCAGGAGCGACCTGCTCTGAAACCACGTTGCCCTGGGTTGTGCAATTTTTGTGAGTCCAAGTGGTTTGCTATCCTGCTTCTTAGAACTCTTTCAAAGATTTTTATGATGTGGGACGTTAAAGCTATTGGTCTATAGTTCTTAGCTACTGATTTGCTGCCCCCTGGTTGTCTTCAAGAGGGAGCTGGACAGATACCCAAAGTGAGTGCTAGATCAGCCGGGCTGTGGTTCGTACGTTGGACTACGTGCGGCCAGCAGTAACAGCCTCTTTGATCAGGCCCTGATCCACCGGGAGGCCTGGTCGTGGACAGGGCCGCGGAGGCGTTGATCCCCGGAATGCCCTCCAGGTAGACGTACATCTGGAAAATCCTGTCTTTAAACATCGGAAGATGGAGATTTACTCAACTGCCACACGCTGGATTTCACACGCTCCATAAATTCGTTAAAAGGAGAGGTTGTCAGTGTTGATTACCTTCATCAGTCTCACCTTAAGACTGTTCAATGCCATCGTTTCATACACAAATGAAATTATCAACAAACTCAAGTTGTCTTTCAGAGGAAGCTAAATGTTTAAAATTAATTCCTGATCAACCAGGCTGTGGTGACTACGTTGGACTATGTGTACGAACAGCCTGAAAGAGCAAACCCTAAACCAGGAGGCCTGGTCCAGGACCGGACCGCAGGGAGTGAGGTGGAAAGGAGGGGGCGATAATCTCCAAAATCGCTCACAGTCAAGTAGACCTCCAGAGCGCTGCAAGGAACACCGGTCGCCTCTCTGCCGACACCAGCGGCCCACTTTCCCTCCAGGCTCGGCTGTCACATAAACTTGATTAATAATATACATCTTGGGCAAGTTATGGCTCTCTGGCCGAGTCCTCGTCAGATGTAGAGCCACACAAGGCCGATGCTACAATACATTGTGTCTGTATCTCGTCTCCACTTTTGCTGCACACAATTTAATCTCATCCACCTAAGCCCTTGATTGATTGCTCCAGCTCAGAGATCAAGCAGATGAGAATTTCCTTGTGAGGTTCCAACAACATAGCAGTTGCTCGCGTCTAGCTGAAAGGCAGAAGGACTGGCATTGCCTGTTACTAGGGCCACCTCAAGACACATATGTAGAAATAATTACATAATTAAGAGAGTTCATGTACGCAGTCGTAATAGACCTGCAGTGGCACTCTCGCCTTGGCTAAAATCATGGAATAATTAAGAGGAAGACTTGCAGACGGTGGCCGCATTAGTCTCATTGTTGTGAGAGACTCATTGTCCCAGCGAGAGGCTGGGTCAAGATCCTCCCAAGATGGAAACCCTGTCAGCTTCAAAAATTATATTGTGTGCGAGCGTGGGCATGCTCGTGTGTGCACCTGTGCGTGTGCGCCTGTGCGTGTGTGCCTGTGCGTGTGTATCTCTGTGCTTGTAGACCTGTGCGTGTATGTACTGTACTTTCCTATAGCTCAATAGCGCCTGGCCCCGGTTCTTAAACTCTATTGACCGGTATATTATAAATGGCACACAGTACCGACAAGGTGATGAGGAAGACGTGTGAAAAACTTAAGTACTACTCCCATGAGTGTAGTTATGATTATATATTATAATTTATATACTTTTAGGAATTAAAAATGTATTAACTTTTTAAGCAGCCAGAGGCAGATTAATATTTTTGAATAATTAATCTTAGCATTAATGATACACTTCAGGGAGGGTCGCACACTTCAGGAAGAGTTGCAGCACTTAATATGCTTTGGAGAAATAACTAAAATCAGGGTGAGGTCCCAGAGGCCTTAGAATGCAGACATAAAGGAGGCAGCTGAGCGCTGACAAAAAATTACAAAATAATAGCCCTGGCGTCGCACATCATAAAAGTCTTTGAAAAGGTGACCAGAAGCGCCAAATTGCAAACCTTATGGAAAAGAATAACCTGCACAACCCAGATCAACATAGATTTAAAGAGGGAAGATAATGCTTGTCACAACTACTAAACCATTATGAAATAATTATGGAACAGAACTAAACGCAGACATAGTATACAAGAATATCGCAAAAGTATTTGACAAATGCGAACATGGTGTGATTGTATATTCAGTGAGGATGACTGATATAACGGGGAAAGCAGGCAAATGGTTATCCAACTTTCTAACAAACATAACAAAAATAGGAGTAGTATCAAAGAAAAATCCAAAATTAGCAAAGTAAAAATCTCAGTATCCCAAGGCACAGTCCTGGCACCTTTACTGTTTCTTACCCTCACAGCTGACGTAGGTAGAAACACTCGCTAGTTTCGTATTATCATTTATGGATGACACCAAAATAAACACGAAAATCACCTCGGTAGAGAACACGGAAAACCTGCAACAGGATCTAAGCAGAATGGTGACAAGTTCCAACTGCTGAGATATTGAAAGAATGAAGAACTCAACAGGGACACTGTTTACAAAATGTATGTGGATCAGCACATAAATATGTAAACACGTTGGATGCCCTGACTTTTAAATATAAATACAAATGGGTTATTGTTGACAAAACTAAAGAAAAGGCAGATATTGCAAAACAAATGTTCACTGGGACAACGTTTTTTTCTATCTAGAAGTTTATCAAAGAGAAACATTTTCCAATATAAGTTTGCTTGCAACGTGTGTCATATTTTTAACATTGACCTCAAGGTTGTCGCTTTCTCCCCTTCCCCATAAACTCTTAGGCCTAAGCTCTCTACCATATAATCCTCTTTTACCAAAACGCACAAATACTTGTAGCTTACAGTACTGTGGCTGCTGCTGCAGCTGCCCTATAACAGAGTCGTATATCTTTCATAAAAGTTCACAAATATTTCATCGCTCGAACATACGTCATACCAGTAACCAGAAATCCCGGATTATTAATCACAATTTTAAACTAAAAATCCGAAAGTGTTTTCTATGGGTGAAATATGCTCACAGTGGGAACGACCATAGTCTGTAAAAAAAAAAAAAGATGCAACATTAAGCAAAAAACCATTGTATTTCTGTTTTTCAATACAATCTTCATAGAATACAAAGCACTTGTTTCATTGTCTTTTAAGCTGTTAGTGCCCATCTTAAAAGATATCCGCTAATTACTAGTCAAACTAGGGCTTGTTAGCCTTTGAGAGCTGCCGCTCGTCTTCTAAACAGCGCCCCCACACATGCAGTACTTCAAACCTTTATCTAAATAGTAATCCCTGACCTGTTAACACCGTGGCTGAGCTGCTCGAATCAACAGCGGTGAAGAGCAGTTTGCACAAGGCTATAAACAGCAGTTTGCACGATGCAGTGAACAGCAGTGTGCACAAGGATGCAGTGAACAGCAGTGTGCACAACGATGCAGTGAACAGCAGTGTGCACAACTATGCAGTGAACAGCAGTGTGCACAACGATGCAGTGAACAGCAGTGTTCACAACGATGCAGTGAACAGCAGTGTGCACAACGATGCAGTGAACAGCAGTGTGCACAACGATGCAGTGAACAGCAGTGTGCACAACGATGCAGTGAACAGCAGTGTGCACAACGATGCAGTGAACAGCAGTGTGCACAACGATGCAGTGAACAGCAGTGTGCACAACGATGCAGTGAACAGCAGTGTGCACAACGATGCAGTGAACAGCAGTGTGCACAACGATGCAGTGAACAGCAGTGTGCACAACGATGCAGTGAACAGCAGTGTGCACAACGATGCAGTGAACAGCAGTGTGCACAACGATGCAGTGAACAGCAGTGTGCACAACGATGCAGTGAACAGCAGTGTGCACAACGATGCAGTGAACAGCAGTGTGCACAACGATGCAGTGAACAGTGTGCACAACGATGCAGTGAACAGCAGTGTGCACAACGATGCAGTGAACAGCAGTGTGCACAACGATGCAGTGAACAGCAGTGTGCACAACGATGCAGTGAACAGTGTGCACAACGATGCAGTGAACAGCAGTGTGCACAACGATGCAGTGAACAGCAGTGAGCACAACGATGCAGTGAGCAGCAGTGTGCACAACGATGCAGTGAACAGCAGTGTGCACAACGATGCAGTGAACAGCAGTGTGCACAACGATGCAGTGAACAGCAGTGTGCACAACGCTGTCTTGGGGATCGACTTATTGCTCGGGAACAAGAACACATCTGCACAATATTGTCTCAGTTTCTCCGTGTTGGCATTAGCTTGCTCTCTGCTGTGTCACTGCTGTTGTTGCTGCTGCTGATACTGTTGCTGCTTTTACTGCTACCCCTGCTGTTGTTGCTGATGTTGCTACTACCGCTACTGTTGCTGCTGTTATTGTTACTGCTGTTGCTCCTACTGTTGGTACTAGTGCTGTTGCTAGCACTCTCGTTATTACTGTTGTTACTACTACTACTACTGTTTCTTTAGTGCTGTTTCTACTGCTACTGCTGTTATTATTGTTGCTACTACTACTAGTTTCTACTGCTACTGCTGTTTCTGCTACCGCTGGTGCTGTTACTGCTGGTTACTACCCCTACCGTTTTTGCTACTACTGCTTCCGCTTGTGTTGCTGCTACCATTGCCTGGAGTGTATTCCTGGGTGTATCATCTCTATGATGATACACCCAGGAATACACTGTGAGTGTCCGCAACCTGCCTGTCTGTCTGCTTGTCTGACAGACAGTCAGCCAGCTAGCCAAGCTGGTTCATCAGTTGCACTTAGTGGGAACTTGTCTAACTTCGACTTGAATCCACCCACTGCCTGCCTCTGGGCTTTCCTCAAAATTTCCGTCAGCCGAGTGGAAAGTAAAGAAGCGGGGACGTAGAGGCCAGATTCCCATGCCCCACCACAACAAACTCACCCTTATGCTCAGCCTTGCTCACTGGCCTTGCCTACTACTATACAATGGCGGCATTTTCATAAACAGATTCTGTAAAAGGTTTTCTCTTTTTTTTGGGTTGGGGGGTATTCTAGCGTTGTAAATTATGGTTTTTAATTGTGATTTTTTTTACTTTCCCTGTGGAATATAATGAGAGATTTCTCTAGTGTTTCTATTTTAAACTGAATGTCGGCTGCTCCGATACCTCATGTCAGCCGCTGGGAGCCCTCATGTCAGTCGCTCCGAAAGCTCATGCATGACCTTCTTCCACCTGAGGATTTTTCCATGGTGACACCGCCGCCGACTGCTTCACTTCACCTGTCTCCGTACATACGCTGTACTTGATCAAGACTGATGGACTGAACACTTCGACTCAAAGCTGAGGGACTGATTACCTCAAACTCCATCTCATCTTCCACCATTCATCTCCGTACTGGACTGAGACAGCCACTTGTTGGTGAAACGTTCCCACGATAAAGATACCCAAGTATTGAACAAGTGTCTCAATCATCAAATTTAAACAGAACCAAGAGAGTAGTAGTAGTAAACATTGAAGTCAGAGGCTGCCACAGTAAGAAGCTTTATTCTTCAAAGTACTATACTTGCCTTACTTCTGTTTCTCAGTCTTATATCCGACACTGACAAGAACATAAATCATAGCACCGTAATACCAGAATCTCTAAGAGAGTGCCGTCCGTCGAAGACACAGCAATCTTCAGGCGGACATAAATCAAGTCTTCCAGTGGGCCTCAGACAACATTACGATGTTAAACGAAGACAAGTTTCAGTCGCTCCACAATGGAAGAATGGAAAAAATAACGACTGTAACAGAGAACAAGACAAACTCAAAATATTCACTAGAGCGAAAGATCCATGTGCGAGACTTAGTAGAAATTTTGTCGGCAGATCTCATATTCAAGAATCACAACAATATTGCCTTTGCTACCGCAAGGAAAACGTTAGGCTGGATAACTGTAATTTTTAAGACAAGATATTGAACTAATGATACTCTTCAAGTCACTTCTTTCCTGGTTGGAATACTGTTACATACTGACGGCCACCTTCAAGGTAGGCGAGATTGCTCAGCTGAAAAACGTACAGAAAAATTTTAAGCATCTAAACTACTGGGAACACATTAAGTCCCTCCAACTGTATTCCTAGGAACGTAGGCGAGAAAGGTACACAATAAACATCTAGAAAATCCTAGAGGGACTAGTCCCAAACCTGAACACTGAAATCACTCCATTTGACTTGGCACACGATGCAAAATACCTTCACTAAAAAGCTGGGGGCACGACGAGCACATTAGGAAAACTTGATGAGTATCAGAGATCCCCGGCTCTTCAACGCCCTCCCTCCGTGCATAAGGAAAATTATCAACAAACCTCTGGCTGTCTTCAAGAGGAAACTTGGCAAGTTCCTCAAATCAGTGGCTGACCAGCCAAGCTAGGGTTCGCACGCTGGATTGCATGTGGCCAACAGTAACAGCCTGGTTGATCAGGCCTTTATCTTTCAGGAAGCCTGGTCTGGGACCGGGCTACGGAGGCGTTGACCACCGGAAACGTACTTCAGATATCAGCTGAAGTTCTTACAACGATCGATCGAACTTTTAAAAAAACAATCATTTAGTTACGATCGGAGTTAGAATTTTACGAGGGATGCTGTAATGATGAGAGCCATAACAGGCACACTTACGACGCAATCACCAATAACGACTGTACTTACAAGCAACCTTCACGCCCCTCCTAGACATTGTGCTTGGCTTTACTTGTCGCTTGGGAGCAAGCCTATAGCTCGAGACTAAAGCCTGAGACTATAGTTGTAATCCTGGGCTATATTCAAAGCTCTCCGTTTTTTTTTTTTTGCATGTATACTTGCACTTACCTTTATTCTAAATTTCCGTTGCTCACTAACCCAGAGAAAAAACGTCGTTGTTCGAATTTCTTGTCTAGGTTTAATGCGTACTCTGACTCCCTTCTCATTCAAATTATATTCATGTACAGGTCCCATTCTAACATCCTTCTCTTTTTGCATCCCATCCTGACAATTCCATTCTGCTCTCGGAGCCCGGCCATGGGCCAGGCTCGTCTGGTGCTTGCTTGGTCAACCAGGCAGTTGCTGCTGGAGGCCCGCTGCCCCACATATCCATCACAGCCTGGTTGATCTGACACATTTACCTTTGAATAGTTTCCAGAGTTTAACTACTCTCGGAGCCCGGCCATGGGCCAGGCTCGTCTGGTGCTTGCCTGGTCTACCAGGCTGTTCCTGCTGGAGACCCGCTGCCCCACATATCCATCACAGCCTGGTTGATCTGGCACCTGGTGAAGATACTTGTCCAGTTTCCTCTTGAAGGCTTCTACACTTGTTCCAGCTGTGTTTCTGATATCTTCTGGTAAGATGTTGAATAGTCTGGGACCCCGGATGTTGATACAGTGTTTCCTTATTGTCCCCACCGCACCCCTGCTCCTCACTGGGTTTATTTTACACTTCCTTCCATATCTCTCACTCCAGTATGTTGTTATGGCAGTGTGCAGATTTGGGACTAGGCCCTCGAGTACTTTCCAGGTTTATATTATCATGTATCTCTCTCTTCTCCGCTCCAATGACTATATGTTCAAGACTTGAAAGCGTTCCCAGTAATTTATGTGCTTTACTGGCTCAGTGTGAGCCGTAAATGATCTCTGTATTTGTTCCAGCTCTGATATTTCTCCTGCCCTGAACGGGGCCGTCAGTACAGAGCAGTATTCTAAATGAGGGAGCACTAGCGATTTGAAGAGTGTCACCATCGGCATTATTTTCCTTGTTTTGAAAGTTCTCAATATCCACCCCGTCATCTTCCTGGCTGTTGTGATCTTTGTCTTGTTATGGTCTTTAAAAGAAAGGTCAGCTGACATAATTATTCCCAGGTCTTTTACGTGTTCCTTTCGTTCTATGTGGTGACCCTCTTGCGTTTTGTATATAGTGTTCCTTTTGAGTTCTTCATTCTTTCCATACCTAAGCAGCTGAAACTTATCACCATTGAACGTCATGTTGTTCTCCACCGCCCACTGGAAAATCCTGCTTATGTCTTAATGTAATTTTTCAGTGTCCTCTACCGTAGTGACTTTCATGCTTATTTTAGTGTCATCTGCAAATGATGATACAAAAGTGTGACATGTGTTTTTATCTATGTCTGCTATGAGGATGAGAAACAGCAGAGGTGCCAGGACAGTGCCTTGGGGCACTGAGCTTTTGACCTCGCTGATGCTGGGTCTTGCTCTGTTTACTACTACTTTTTGTGTTCTGTGTGTTAGGAACCCGAAAATCCACCTACCTACCTTCCTCGTAATGCCTATGGCCCTCATTTTGTGCGCTATCACTCCATGATCGCATTTGTCAAACGCCTTTGTAAAATCTGTATAAATCCCATCTGCGTTTTGGTCGTCTTCCAAAGCCTGCGTAATTCGGTCATAATGGTTCAGCAGCTGTGACAGGCATGCTCGTCCTAATCTAAAGCCATGTTGGTTCGGGTTATGCTGGTTGTGCTGGTCCATGGAATTTGTAATCTGCCGTCTCATCACTTTTTCAAAGATTTTTATGATGTGAGAAGTTAGGGCTACTGGTCTGTAATTTTTAGCTAGTGCTCTACTACCTCCCTCCTCCCATAACTCTCATCATCATCGCATGTTGGTAAAATGCAGGAGTTTCATCTAAATAATTACATGGTAGTGTGGATTAAAGGTGGAGAGAGAAGGAGAGAGAAAGAGAGAGAGAGAGAGTGAGAGCTGGAGATGCAGTACAACACAGGAGAAAAGCTTTAAACTTTAGTAAAAGAAGGATCTGGGGGTTAACATTACACTAAATATGTCATTATAGGAGCACACTAAGTGTGTAACTTCAGCAGCATCTGCAAGACGAGCAAGCCATAAAACAGTATTCAAGAACCTAAAATTTTATACATGTCTGGCCCATCACTGAGTAAGCAGCACTATGATGGCGCCTTCACCTGACCAAACACATGCAGAAACTGAGGAAAAGCTAACGCAGTTGAACCTGACGAACTTAGCAGAGAGAAGGATGCAGAAAAATATTAAGAATTGATTGGACACTGATAGACTGAACTGAGAGGAACAAGGTCAAATTGATACAGTTGGGAGCAAGAGACAAAAGTGAGTCACTGGGATCCTATGAAGGACATCTTCAACATCTAGGTGGTAGAAAAATAATGGATGCAAATTTAAAAACACAGTTTTAAGAGTAGGTATGACAAGGACTAAAGGGTTAGAAATCAGTAACGATGACCACAGTAGCGGCATCACGAACAGAAACGAAACTCGACACAAGAAACCAATGGGTGAGAGTACATTCGTACTACACAGTACATCTGTATGTACACACAATACACAAAATGTGTCACCACCAAATGAGATTACACACATGTATACATGCGCATACATAACTGTCTGCATGTATGTGCACATGCGTGTGCGTGTGTCTGAGTGCTCCATCACTACTTGCAAAGTAATAAAAATATACATTATTTTTTTTATTAAAATCTCGTATTCCAGAAAGTCAGAGTTAAAAATCTGAATTGTTTGCCTTCCAGCTTTTGGCTGAGAATTTTATAATGGTGACAGCAGCTGTGTCTCTAATTGGCACTCGTGACCATTCTGGAGTTCCAGTCCTGGACTCCAGTGTACCACACGCTGTACCAGACACTCCTTGTACTACACCCTACTGCACTTCTGGTCCTGGACTCCAGTGTACCACACGCAGTGCCAGACACACCCGCTGTACTCCAACTTACAGAACCACACGCTGTACTAGACACTCTTTGTACTACACCCTACTGCACTTCTGGTCCTGGACTCCAGTGTACCACACGCTGTACTCCAACTTAGAGCACAACACGCTGTACCTGAGGACAGGGTATATACACAGGGTCATCCCTCCCTTCATACACCGAGTTTAATCCCCCAAAAATAGAGAATTAAGTATTTTTGGCTTCAGTCGTGTAGAAGATTTTGCCAAAGGGCGACACAAGAGTGTTGGGTTATCAACTTTAAAAGCCAGTTTAAGGAAGCCAAACACACAAAACTCCATGGCTAAGGCATCTCAGGATTTCAATTAGATATCTTCCTGTCTTGTTAAGGAGTTCCATTAAGGTCATCTCGTTTCCTGTAAGGCAACGATACATTAAAGACCAGCAGTAAGGCAACGATACATTAAAGACCAGCAGTAAGGCAACGATACATTAAAGGCCAGCAGTAAGGCAACGATACATTAAAGGCCAGCAGTAAGGCAACGATACATTAAAGACCAACAATAAGGCAACGATACATTAAAGACCAGCAGTAAGGCAACGATACATTAAAGGCCAACAATAAGGCAACGATACATTAAAGGCCAACAGTAAGGCAACGATACATTAAAGACCAACAATAAGGCAACGATACATTAAAGGCCAACAGTAAGGCAACGATACATTAAAGACCAACAATAAGGCAAAGATACATTAAAGACCAACAATAAGGCAACGATACATTAAAGGCCAACAGTAAGGCAACGATACATTAAAGACCAACAATAAGGCAAAGATACATTAAAGACCAACAATAAGGCAACGATACATTAAAGACCAACAATAAGGCAAAGATACATTAAAGACCAACAATAAGGCAAAGATACATTAAAGACCAACAATAAGGCAACGATACATTAAAGACCAACAATAAGGCAACGATACATTAAAGACCAACAATAAGGCAAAGATACATTAAAGACCAACAATAAGGCAACGATACATTAAAGACCAACAGTAAGGCAACGATACATTAAAGACCAACAATAAGGCAAAGATACATTAAAGGCCAGCAGTAAGACAACGATACATTAAAGACCAACAATAAGGCAACGATACATTAAAGACCAACAATAAGGCAAAGATATATTAAAGGCCAACAATAAGGCAAAGATACATTAAAGGCCAACAGTAAGGCAACGATACATTAAAGACCAACAATAAGGCAAAGATACATTAAAGACCAACAATAAGGCAAAGATACATTAAAGGCCAACAGTAAGGCAACGATACATTAAAGACCAACAATAAGGCAAAGATACATTAAAGACCAACAATAAGGCAAATATACATTAAAGGCCAGCAGTAAGACAACGATACATTAAAGGCCAACAATAAGGCAACGATACATCAAAGGCCAACAATAAGGCAACGATACATTAAAGACCAAAAGTAAGGCAACGACAATTAAAACCAACTGTGTGGCCACGTCAGTATGCGTGACCTATAACTAACACTCACAACAACCTTAATCAATGCGAAAAAAAAAATAAAAACTGCCATTTTTAATTCATCGCCAGAAGTGGAATATTTACCACCAAGAGCTGACGTGAGTCTTGTGATTAACGTGAGTCTTGTGATTGACGTGAGTCTTGTGATTGACGTGAGTCTTGTGATTGACGTGAGTCTTGTGATTGACGTGAGTCTTGTGATTGACGTGAGTCTTGTGATTAACGTGAGTCTTGTGATTAACGTGAGTCTTGTGATTGACGTGAGTCTTGTGATTAACGTGAATCTTGTGATTGACGTGAGTCTTGTGACTGACGTGAATCTTGTGATTGACGTGAGTCTTGTGATTAACGTGAGTCTTGTGATTGACGTGAGTCTTGTGATTGACGTGAGTCTTGTGATTGACGTGAGTCTTGTGATTAACGTGAGTCTTGTGATTGACGTGAGTCTTGTGATTAACGTGAATCTTGTGATTGACGTGAGTCTTGTGACTGACGTGAGTCTTGTGATTAACGTGAGTCTTGTGATTAACGTGAGTCTTGTGATTGACGTGAGTCTTGTGAGATTGACGTGAGTCTTGTGATTAACGTGAGTCTTGTGATTAACGTGAATCTTGTGATTGACGTGAGTCTTGTGATTAACGTGAGTCTTGTGATTGACGTGAATCTTGTGATTGACGTGAGTCTTGTGATTAACGTGAGTCTTGTGATTGACGTGAGTCTTGTGAGATTGACGTGAATCTTGTGATTAACGTGAGTCTTGTGATTAACGTGAGTCTTGTGATTAACGTGAGTCTTGTGATTGACGTGAGTCTTGTGATTGACGTGAGTCGTGTGATTGACGTGAGTCTTGTGATTAACGTGAGTCTTGTGATTGACGTGAGTCTTGTGATTGACGTGAGCCTTGTGATTAACGTGAGTCTTGTGATTAACGTGAGTCTTGTGATTAACGTGAGTCTTGTGATTGACGTGAGTCTTGTGATTGACGTGAGTCTTGTGAGATTGACGTGAGTCTTGTGATTGACGTGAATCTTGTGATTGACATGAGTCTTGTGATTGACGTGAGTCTTGTGTTTGACGTGAATCTTGTGACTGACTTGTGACATACCAGGCTGTGATGTCTTCAGTTATGCTCTGTCACCCTGTGTTACAAGGAGAGAACACTCGCAGTGTGGTGTTGGTCATGGTGGTAACACTCGTGGTGTGGTGTTGGTCATGGTGGTAACACTCGTAGTGTGGTGTTGGTCATGGTGGTAACACTCGTAGTGTGGTGTTGGTCATGGTGGTAACACTCGTAGTGTGGTGTTGGTCATGGTGGTAACGCTCGTAGTGTGGTGTTGGTCATGGTGGTAACACTCGTAGTGTGGTGTTGGTCATGGTGGTAACACTCGTGGTGTGGTGTTGGTCATGGTGGTAACGCTCGTAGTGTGGTGTTGGTCATGGTGGTAACACTCGTAGTGTGGTGTTGGTCATGGTGGTAACACTCGTAGTGTGGTGTTGGTCATGGTGGTAACGCTCGTAGTGTAGTGTTGGTCATGGTGGTAACGCTCGTAGTGTGGTGTTGGTCATGGTGGTAACACTCGCAGTGTGGTGTTGGTCATGGTGGTAACACTCGTGGTGTGGTGTTGGTCATGTTGGTAACACTCGTGGTGTGGTGCTAGTCATGGTGGGAACACTCGTAGTGTGGTGCTAGTCATGTTAGTAACACTCGTAGTGGTGCTGGTCATGGTGGGAACACTCGTAGTGTCGTGCTGGTCATGGTAGGAACACTCATAGTGTGGTGCTACTTATGGTGGGAACATCAACAATGTGCTGTCGCCCTACTTTATGTTACAGTAGTAAATGGTAGAAACACCAACAGTGTGCTGCTAACCTCTTCTATTTGATAAGTTACACGGTGGGAGATGCTACAGTTTGCAGCTCCTCTATTTTCTGAGTTATATTGTGCGAACAAAACTAGCTATATTTTTGTGTCATGATACGTCCCCCGGGATAAGTTTAGTACACGAGACAATGCAATGTGCGAGACTTGTGCAGACTTGAGTAGGGAGATGAGAATACTCTCAAGCATTCCACTATAGGTTCATTACCTGTGGTGGTGTAGGAAAGGAAGTTTTGGGAAGGGCGTTGGGGAAGGGGAACACTGTAGACCAGGACAGTGTAGAACAGACAGGACTTGTCAGGAAAGACCAGAACAAATCTGTAGAGTGTATGAATTTGAGAAGGACTTTCCTAGCATGGTCTGGTAGGCCTTCTGCAGTGTTCTTCCATTCTTATGTTTTTATATTCTTAACAAAACAAGACAGATCCCAACAGAACAACGCACACATGGACAAAACATGAGATTAGAACAGAAGAAAACTAAAAATGAAAAAAAAAATCCACTGGACACAAGGGAAGGACTGGACAAGAGGTTGAGAGGGGAGTCGTCCCCTCGGATCTGACCCTCACCCACCTTCAAAGAAAACGCGAATCACCCCTCCCCCACCCCCCCATCCCCTCCGAGCGGTGCCATTACCAAGAGTGCCAACTCAAAAGCCTCTCAGTGCCACGTTGCATCGGAAAAAAGAACATTGTTGCCAACAACTACAGACAGCATAAAGAACAAACACAGCCAGAGTCAAACTATAATGGAGGAGTTAGCTACCTTGCACGACGCTGCAGCCACAGTTCTGCAGTTAGGTGTTAAGAGCTGAAGAATGAGACATCTGTGCAACATTTGGAACTCTTTGTGGAAACGTTTCGCCAGCTAGTGGCTTCGTCAGTCCGATACAGAGATGAACGGTGGTGGATGAGGAGTAGTTTGAGGTAATCAGTCCCTCAGCCTGAAGTCGTAGTGTTCAGTCCATCAGTCTTGAGAAAAGTACAGCAGATGCGCTGAGAACCCACTGCACAACCCAAGTATACATGTAAATACTAAAAAATCCGGGAAAAGGGAATTAATGTACATTTGTTATGGATTAAATCAGACATTGGATTACTCCTTCATGATAAAGTTGATATGTTAGCCAAGAAAATTACCCTGAAAGATAACGTAGAATATAACTTTGGTGAATCTGTGTCTAGCATTAGGAATAATGCTAAATAATGTAAATAATGAAACTGAATGTCATAGAAATGCAGTTAGAAACCTGAGTAGATCTATAACCCACTATGATAACAAGAACATAGACAAGTACGTTTATGGAGCAACTTGCAATGTGAACAGACTGACTGATGTTGTAGTGGCCAGGCTTAGGCTTGGTTACAAGTACTTTTGGCAGTTTGGGAGACACACAAATGATGATCAAACCAAATGCAAAGTATGTGGCCAGCCCTATGGTCACTATTTCCCTATGAACACTATTTCCTTAATTGTTCACTTAATCAGGAATATAAACATGTCAAGATATCTTTTTAATGAAAATAAGATACCAGATATATGAAGCCAGTTTCCTAAATCTGCTTGTAACAGATAAGTGAACTGTACATATAAATCCAGACGGACTCCTGTTAACCCTTTTGGGGCCTAGTTCCTAGGAATTTTGTGTATCCCTATGTTCTTGGGCTACCATCCACAGGATGGATGTGCGGTGCACAATAAACTAGCCACTTCGGTGGCAAAATCTAAAAAAATCTAATCCCCGACTTGCAACCTATGCGACCTACGTCCATCCGCACATACCACCGAAAAAAAAATACACTTTTTATTACCGCAAAATATTTAAAATGATAGAATACACAGAAACAAATGACATTTTTAAATGATAAAATAGAAAATAATGAATGATAAATATACTTATTGTACTGTGTTTGTTAAAATCATAAAAAGACTAAGAAGGTAAAATGCAATGTTGAAATAATGAGTAAAAAGAAAATTGATAGCCTCGCCTAGGCTATATTCCATAGATTTTTTTATATTTATGAAGCCTATGAATGATACCTACAAGTAAGGAACATCAGTTTGCGAGTAATGAAACTTAAGCTAATAAAACAGCTTGATAAAAAAAAACCGAGATAATCATGACAGAAATTATTAGGTTAAAAGAATGTTGTACAGGTATACCACTTGTACACGCCATGCTGACACAATTCCCACACCACTCCATTTCCAGATCCGACCGGTCGGTCGGAACGGAACTCGGACGTTAAGTCGGGGAGGATCTCTACTGCAGACAGGTGTCTCATTCTTCAACTTGTCGAGTTTCTGAACCATTTATATCACCTAGGTGTTAACAGTGAAGCAAAGTGCTGCGTATGGACTCAAATAAGACAGCATCCAATAATAACTGGATCCAAGTATCGTACTGACGACAATAACGGAGAGAAACGTGACGATGAAGATACATGCACAACACCTGAAGATACATGCACAACACCTGAAGATACATGCACAACACCTGAAGATACATGCACAACACCTGGCTATCTTCACTGACCACACGTCTCGAAACGTTTTATTTTTTTTTCAATTTAAGGTGACTTTGTTACTGAAGACAGTGGAAGAAGTGCGGACACACTGGTGTTACACATGTGTCTTATTCATCAACTCGGCGGTATTGTTTATTATTACTGGAAGATAAGGTTTCTTATCTAATGTGTGCGTGTGTTCTCAGACAGTAACATAGTCAGCAGTGTGTTCTCAGACAGTAACATAGTCAGCAGTGTGTTCTCAGACAGTAACATAGTCAGCAGTGTGTTCTCAGACAGTAACATAGTCAGTAGTGTGTTCTCAGACAGTAACATAGTCAGCAGTGTGTTCTCAGACAGTAACATAGTCAGCAGTGTGTTCTCAGACAGTAACATAGTCAGCAGTGTGTTCTCAGACAGTAACATAGTCAGCAGTGTGTTCTCAGACAGTAACATAGTCAGCAGTGTGTTCTCAGACAGTAACATAGTCAGCAGTGTGTTCTCAGACAGTAACATAGTCAGCAGTGTGTTCTCAGACAGTAACATACTCAGCAGTGTGTTCTCAGACAGTAACATAGTCAGCAGTGTGTTCTCAGACAGTAACATAGTCAGCAGTGTGTTCTCAGACAGTAACATAGTCAGCAGTGTGTTCTCAGACAGTAACATAGTCAGCAGTGTGTTCTCAGACAGTAACATAGTCAGCAGTGTGTTCTCAGACAGTAACATAGTCAGCAGTGTGTTCTCAGACAGTAACATAGTCAGCAGTGTGTTCTCAGACAGTAACATAGGCCATACCAGGTAGGACATCACCAGTGGTACTAACCAAACACAAAGAAAGACCAAACATCCCAAATGGTAACTCCTTCTTCATATTTGCAAATATTCAGGGTCTGAAATCAAATAAAAATGACAAAGTTAGTTATGTTAGTGGACTCCTATCAGAAGCAAATGCCATGTTTGGAGCATTTACAGAAACACATACAAGGGATGTTTTGGACGGAGAGATTCAGATAGAAAACTATAACATGTATAGATGTGATAGAATTAATAGGTCACAGGGAGGAGTAGGACTCTATATAAAAGATACTCTCTGTTGCACAGAAGTTTTGAACGCTACGAATGATATAGTAGAAATCCTCGGCATTAAAGTGGAAAATAAGAATCTAGTAATTATCCTAGTATACAAACCACCATCAGCAACTGCGGAGGAATTCACAGAGCAGTTAAAGAAGATAGATAGCTATCTGGATAGGCTAGAGAATCCCACCCCAAACATTTTAATCCTTGGAGATTTTAATCTCCCTCATGTTAAATGGAAGATGAGGCACCATAATGTTATACCAGAAATAACTCCTGGAAGCACCCTGGCTCAACAGGCACATACCAGGGAACTAATGAGGCTCTGTGAAAAGTACTCACTAAACCAACAGATAATTGATCCCACTAGAAATGAAAATACCCTGGATTTGATATTCACAAACAACGAGGAATTAATCAGAGACATAACAGTTGCAAAAACAATATACTCTGATCATAACATCATAGAAGTTCAAACTAGTATTAACTCAGGGTTAGGGAACTGCGACACTAATGTTAGAGACGGAATGTTCAGTAAGTTTAATTTTAATAACCACAGAATTGACTGGGAAAAAATAAACCAAGAGCTATCAGACATATCATGGGAATCAGACATGAGCACCCTAAATCCCCACCAGTGCCTAGAGAAGCTGAATACAGAAGCATACAAGGTATGTATGAAACACGTACCATTGAGGAAACCCCGAAGAAGATCAGATATAGAGAGAGAGCGTAGGAGATGGTACAGGAGAAGAAAACGGGTTACTGAATTGTTGAAAAACACAGTTATGTTGCAACAGAGGAGAGATAGTCTTAACCGAGAGATCACGGAATTAGAGCACAAACTTAAGATGTCATACCTGACAGAAGAAGTACAAAGGGAACAAAGAGCCATACAGGATATTGCAAGAAACCCAAAATATTTCTACTCCTATGCAAAATCCAAGCTAAGAACTACCTGTAGAATTGGACCATTATTGAGAGGAGATTCGTATACGGACGATGAACAGGAAATGAGTGAAATTCTAAAAGAACAGTATGAGTCAGTGTTCAGCAACCCACTAAATGACAGCAAGGTAGAAAATGCAGAAATATTTTCACTCCAGCAGAAGGCTGCGCAGACCACCTAACCGACATTAGTACAAATCCCATAGATTTCGAAAAGAAATGGCCAACATGCCCACTCACTCAGCACCTGGACCAGATTCATGGAATGCTTTATTTATAAAGCAGTGCAAAGTACCATTAGCAAGAGCCCTTAGTATTCTGTGGAGAAAGAGCTTAGATCTAGGTGAAATTCCAGAGGCCTTAAAGAGTGCAGACATAGCTCCTTTGCATAAGGGAGGTAGTAGAGCACTAGCTAAAAATTACAGACCAGTAGCCCTCACTTCTCACATCATAAAAATCTTTGAAAGAGTGATGAGACGGCAGATTACAAAGTTCATGGACCAGCACAACCAACATAACCCGAACCAGCATGGCTTTAGAGCGGGTCGATCATGCCTGTCACAGCTGCTGAACCATTATGATAGAATTACGGAGGCATTGGAGGACGACCAAAACGCAGATGTGATTTACACAGATTTTGCAAAGGCGTTTGACAAATGCGATCATGGAGTGATAGCGCACAAAATGAGGGCCATAGGCATTACGGGAAGGTAGGCAGATGGATTTTGAGTTCCTAACACAAAGAACACAAAAAGTAGTAGTGAACAGGGCAAGATCCAGCATCAGCGAGGTCAAAAGCTCAGTGCCCCAAGGCACTGTCCTGGCACCTCTGCTGTTTCTCATCCTCATAGCAGACATATATAAAAACACCCAGCACACTTTTGTATCATCATTTGCAGATGACACTAAAATAAGCATGAAAGTCACTACGGTAGAGGACACTGAAAAATTACAGGAGGACATAAGCAGGGTCTTCCAATGGGCAGTAGTGAGAACAACATGACGTTCAATGGTGATAAGTTTCAGCTGCTTAGGTATGGAAAAAATGAAGAACTCAAAAGGAACACTATATACAAAACGCAAGAGGGTCACCACATAGAACGAAAGGAACACGTAAAGGACTTGGGAATAATTATGTCTGCTGATCTGTCGTTTAAAGACCATAACAAGACAAAGATCACAACAGCCAGGAAGATGACGGGTGGGTATTGAGAACTTTCAAAACAAGGAAATAATGCCGATGGTGACACTATTCAAATCGCTAGTGCTCCCTCACTTAGAATACTGCTCAGTGCTGACGGCCCCGTTCAGGGCAGGAGAAATAACAGAGCTGGAACAAATCCAGAGATCGTTTACGGCTCACATTGAGCCATTGAAACATCTAAATTATTGGGAACGCCTTCAAGTCTTGAACATGTACTCATTGGAGCGGAGGAGAGAGATACATGATAATATATACATGGAAAGTACTTGAGGGCCTGGTCCCAAATCTGCACACTGCCATAACAACATACTGGAGTGAGAGATATGGGAGAAAGTGTAAAATAAACCCAGTGAGGAGCAGGGGTGCGTGGGGACAATACGGGAGCACTGTATTAACATCCGGGGTCCCAGACTATTCAACATCTTACCAGAAGATATCCGAAACACGGCTGGAACCAATGTAGAAGCCTTCAAGAGGAAACTGGACAAATATCTTCACCAGGTGCCAGATCAACCAGGCCGTGATGGATATGTGGGGCAGCGGGCCTCCAGCAACAACAGCCTGGTTGACCAGGCAAGCACCAGACGAGCCTGGCCCATGGCGGGCTCAGAGAGTAGATACTCTCGAAACTCTTCAAAGGTATATCAAAGGTATAGTCAGCAGTGTGTTCTCAGACAGTAACATAGTCAGCAGTGTGTTCTCAGACAGTAACATAGACAGCAGTGTGTTCTCAGACAGTAACATAGTCAGCAGTGTGTTCTTCAGACAATAACTTTAGTCAGCAGTGCGTTCTCCAGACAATAACAAAGTCAAAAGTGCGTTCTCCACACAATAACAAAGTCAAAAGTGCGTTCTCCACACAATAACAAAGCCAGCAGTGTGATCTCCAGATAATAAAAAAGTTAGCAGTGTGTTCTTCAGACAATAACAAAGTCAACAGCGTGATCCCCAGACAATAACAAAGTCAGCAGTGTGTTCTTCAGACAATAACAAAGTCAGCAGTATGTTCTTCAGACAATAACAAAGTTAGCAGTGTGTTCTTCAGACAATAACAAAGTCAGCAGTATGTTCTCCAGACAATAACAAAGTCAGAAGTGTGTTCTTCAGACAATAACAAAGTCAGCAGTATGTTCTCCAGACAATAACAAAGTCAGCAGTGTGTTCTTCAGACAATAACAAAGTCAGCAGTGCCGGAAAGCAGCTACGACCAGCATCAGCCCAGATCACTGTCGCCAACAACCTTACTCTTCAAAACAACACAAACGCACATTTCTTTATCTACGGGGAAGCACAAAACTAGTCATATAGCACCAGGGAATGAGAGATAATTTGGTTTGACCCAAGAATGAAGGGGATTGCTCTAACTCCTTACACCAAGAGCTCCTTACTAGCATTAACCTTGAAGGCTGAGGACTCTCAGTGTACACAAGGTGCACAATATCTAACATTTTTAATTTATCTCTTCAAACAGGTGTAGTGTCTGATATGTGGAAGATGGCTAATGTAATTCCTATTTTTAAAGCAGGAGACAAGTCACTACCGTCAAACTACCGCCCAATAAGCCTGACCTCAATTGTAGGCAAATTACTAGAGTCAATTATAGCTGATATTATTAGAAGCCATCTAGATAACCATAATTTGATTAATGATACCCAGCATGGATTCACGAGGGGCCGTTCCTGCCTATCTAATTTATTAACCTTCTTCAGTAAAGCTTTTGAGGCTGTTGATCACGATAAACGAATTCGATATTGTTTATTTAGACTTTAGTAAGGCTTTTGATAGAGTACCGCACCAGAGACTGTTAAAGAAAGTGGCAGCTCATGGCATTGGGGGAAAAGTGCTGTCATGGATCGAGTCATGGCTCACCAATAGGAAGCAGAGAGTGTGCATAAATGGGGTTAAATCCGAATGGGGACTTGTAACAAGTGGTGTTCCACAGGGATCAGTCTTAGGCCCATTGTTATTTATAATATATATCAATGACCTTGATGAGGAATTACTAGTGATATGAGCAAATTCGCCGACGACACGAAGATAGGTAGGATAATTGATTCAAACATAGATGTCATAGAACTTCAGGAAGATTTAGACAAACTTAATTCGTGGTCAGAAAAGTGGCAGATGCAGTTCAATGTAGATAAATGCAAGGTTCTGAAGCTCGGGAGTGTCCATAACCCAAGCACTTATAAGTTAAATAACGTAGAACTTAGCCATACAGATTGCGAGAAGGACTTGGGGTGATGGTAAGCAGCAACCTTAAACCAAGACAGCAATGCCTAAGCGTACGTAATAAGGCAAATAGATTACTGGGATTTATATCAAGAAGTGTTAGCAACAGAAGTCCAGAGGTTATATTACAGCTTTATACATCATTAGTAAGGCCTCACCTAGATTACGCAGCTCAGTTCTGGTCTCCATATTACAGAATGGACATAAATTCGTTAGAAAACATTCAGCGTAGAATGACTAAATTAATACATAGCATTAGAAATCTTCCTTACGAAGAAAGATTGAAGACCCTTAAATTACATTCACTTGTAAGACGTAGAATGAGGGAGACATGATCGAGGTATACAAGTGGAAAATGGGTATTAACAAGGGGGTATAAATAAGGTCTTGAGGGTATCTCTCCAAAAGAGAACCCGCAATAATGGATTCAAGTTAGATAAGTTTAGATTTAGAAAGGATATAGGAAAGTATTGGTTTGGAAATAGGGTAGTTGATGAGTGGAACAGTCTGCCTAGTAGGGTTATTGAAGCAAGGACCTTGGGTAGTTTTAAATTTAGGTTGGATAAATTCATGAGTGAAAGGGGTTGGATTTGAGTGGGAATTGCACATGAGTAAATAAAATTGTCAAAGCTTATTTCTTGGGTAGCATTGAAAATTAGGTTGAACAAATATTCTGTTAGTGGGATGGAATGTGAAGGACCTGCCTAGAATGGGCCAACAGGCCTGCTGCAGTGTTCCTCCTTTCTTATGTTCTTATGTTCTTATGTGAAGGTCACGTTCTTCACTCAGACCCTCAGAGGAACTATCTGTGGTCTAGGACCTGCAGTTAAGGACCTTTAGTCTAGGACCTGGTCTAGGACCTGGTTTAGGACCTGGTCTAGGACTTGGCCTAGAACCTGTAGTCTAGGACCTGGTCTAGGACCTGGTCTAGGACCTGGTCTAGGACCTGTAGTCTAGGACCTGGTCTAGAACCTGTAGTCTTGGACCTGTAGTCTTGGACCTGGTCTAGGACCTGTAGTCTAGGACCTGTAGTGTTGGACGTGGTCTAGGACCCGTAGTCTAGGACCTGTAGTGTTGGACCTGGTCTAGGACTGGGCCCCAACGACCAGGTCACTGTACGATGTAAAAACCACAGACAACTCTCTCCAGGTAAACTCCAAGTAAACATTGACATGCAAACATAATATGTTCCATGTATCATTATAAATCAGGGAACGGATGGGGTGTGAACCCAAGGCAAGTGAGTCCTAAAACTCACAGGCAAATGCGTCATAAGACTCACTTGCCACGGGTTCAAACCCCACCCGTTTAGAACATAAGAACATAAGAATGGAGGAACACTGCAGAAGGCCTACTGACCCATACAAGGCAGGTCCTTATCAAAACCACCACTACCTAAGAATTTACTCCTGTACTCACGACACTAATCAAACCCAGCCCTCCCACTCATATATTTGTCCAATCTCTTTTTCAAGCCACCCAAGGTCCTAGCCTCTATCACCCTAC